>CAUYTI010074253.1:0-46335 GCA_963575145.1 Galago senegalensis
CCTTCCCCCACCAAGCTCCCAATAAATAGTCTTTGCCTGTTCTCATTTGGGGACAGCTCCATTTACCTTCTCACTTGTAAGGGATTTCTGAAATTGAAGGCAATGGCTCCTCACTGCCTTCCTTCCTTCCTTCCCCCACCAGAACCTGAGTTTTCCACATGCTTCCTTTCCCTCCTGTCTTCCTCACATTTAACAGGGCCTTCCTCTGACACTGGGGCGACTCCCTAACTGACCGTCCTCACAGGGACGCCCTGAGCAGACGTGTTCCTCCAGTCCCTGGGAGAAGGTGGCTGGTTTGGCCTGGCCCTCATGGAGGCTGGCTGTGTCTGGCTCACCCTTGCCGCTGTGTGGGGCACTCTGACAGGTGGGGCCATGCTCCAACAGGTGGGAGCGCTGTGCCCTGGGAGCAGGAGGGCTGCCTTTAGTAGCTGGCTTGGGCTGGGCTCAAGGCGGCCAGCGGCATGTGACTCACCCTCACCATGTGTGGGGCACTCTGACAGGTGGGCAGCGCTGCCCGCAGGGCTGGGCCCTGCTGTGCGCAGGGAGCATGAGGAACTGCGTTCAGCAGCTATTGCCCACGGTGGCCTTCTAGAACAGTTTTTGCCATTAGGGTTCTAGAAATTATTAAGCAAGCTTGACCGTGTAAGAAGGTAAAAATAAACTGCGGGCCACCCCCAGGAGCAGATCTTGCTCTTTCCCAGGGTGCAAACCCTTCCCTTGTGAAGGGCTCGGTTTCCAGCCTCATGCAGTTCTCAGCTCAGTGTGCAGGGTAGCAGTCTACTCACCAAGTAGTCCATGTGCGGAGATGCGCCCTTACTTTCCGGTCATACCCCTCAGGAACCTGGAAATGTTTTCACTAGAGGGAGAGACAGGCTGGGCTAGAATATACATACATAGCACATATGTAAAGATTTCAGTAGGTATTCTCAAAAGATCAAAAGATCAAAAGTCGCCCAAAGGCGACTGTTAAATTATTTCCTACGGAATGATCCCAAGACTAGAAATTGTATTTTTAATTCTTGATTTATATTAAAGAGAGGTGAACCAGTTAACTAATTCTTTAAATATACTGTGTTCTATTAAGCAATGAATGTTTTTATTCTAAGATTTATGTTTCTTAAGAAGATGTAGCTTATCAGGGTGTCTTTTTAGAAGAGCACACGACCTTGCCATGTCTGGAAGAATGCTGCTGTGTGTTATTTTCACCGAAATCCACATCTCGTTTGTTGCGTTGTTACCAATTAACTTCGATTAATTGAGAAGTCCGATTTTTTGGAATCCTTCACTGTGATTAACTTTAGAAAGAATGGTGCATATTTTGGGGTCTTTATTGTATACACCTTGATTTCACCGCAGATATATTAGCAAACATCCAGTTTGGGGATGATGTAAGGGACAAGAAAGGAAGGGCAGGTGAGGTTGTATCAGGTGCAGCGTAGATGAAGGTAGGACTGGGACGGATGCCCACGCAGGGCCTTCTTTCTTCACTTTCTGATAATATGTGCGTATGTTAAAAATCAAACATTTCTTGGTTAAGATGGGTCCGTTTTTAACATCACTGACTTTGTGGAGCACAGGTCTTCATTAAGAGCATAAGGCCAGTCCAGCAGCTCTTTACTTGAATGTAAACTCAGTCCCCTGGAGGGCTCCATCCCGTGTCCATGGCTGGGTGCCCCCGCCCCCCCCCCCAGTTTCTGGTTCCAAATATCTTGGGTGTCCTGCTGTGGTTTGAACCCTTGTTTCCTCCAAAAGTCATGTTGAAACTTAATCTGCAATGTGGCAGTATTGGGAGGTGGGGCTTTAAAGGGGCAGTGGGTCCCCAGGACTCTGTGTCATGAGTGGATTAATTCATTCATGGATTAATAGATTAGTGAGCTAATCACTTAGTAGGTTATCAAGGGAGGAAGAGAGAGACCTGATCTCACAGCTCACCCCCGATGGTGAAATGCCCCACACCCCCTTGGAACTCTGTGGAACATCCCCACCTGCAAGAACTCTTGAGCTGCAAGAAACTGATTCCTTTTCTTTATAATACCTAGTTTCAGTTATTCTGTTATAAGCAACAATAAATGCAATAAGATGAGACCTAAGAATTTGTACTTTGGAAGCTTTGTATGGGACAGTGATGCTGCTGATCCCTGGGTCAGGCTTTGAGGAGCGGGCAGTTAAGGAAACAAGCAGTACAGTATCTCGAGGTGGACAAAACCAGTGGATTCACAGTTTAAGTCTCGTCAGCAATTACTGATTACCTACTGCTTTCTTGTAAAGTGGTTTAGGAAAATATCACCATAGTGTATGCTTTTTTTTTTTTTAATTTAAGCAACTTCACATTTAAAGTGTGCAGTTTTCAAGACATTCAAAAACATGGCTGTGCCCTTTTTCTCAGCAGCCAAGGTGCTCCATCCCTCTGAGGAAGCAAAGTCTACCTTAGGGCAGAGCCCTCACTCCAGCAGCACTGGTGTCGTGCCGGGCAGTGCCAGTGCTGTGGCCACTACCTCTGAGCTTGCCCTGTGTGCTTGGCCCTCACTGCACTGCCACCGGGCTCAGATTGATCAAGGCCCCAATGCCTCCAGCAGCTCCTATCTTTCTTTACTGGGCTAAATCTGCTGCTATGCACTGAGATACAGTGATGGGCTCAGCCAGGATTCCAATACGTTCTCCATGAGGAATTTTGCACCTGGACATTAGACAGAAGCCGAGAGGCCATGTACAGATGTTCCTTCTTAGCAGTGGCACTGGAGCTGGATGCCTCACCTTCCCACCAGGGAACCAAGCTGCCGCTCAGCATGAGCATCGCCTTGGGGCCCCGGCCCTGCACCGTCCTCTGAGCCCTCCTGCACGTGCTGCAGCCTGCCTGGGCTTCCCTGTGGCCTGTCTGGGATTTCCCACAGCTGCCCATAGCATGCGCTGCCTGGACCCTAGCCAGGAGGGAAGCTGGTTTTGCACAGGACGTGTTTCTACCTCACACCCATGGAAGGAGAAGGTAGTGGTTTATGCATCTGTAACCATGCTATAAACAATGCTGAGTTTCATGGTGAAAACTGGCGCCAGAGAAGCAAGTGGAAAAGTTCAAAGCTGGTTGTCAACCAGGAAAGAATATGTCTGTTGTAGCTTGGCACCCCTGGGTTGGGCTTGTTTACCTTGTATTAGCCGTTTTCCTTTATAGTTCTGGCCCTTTAAGTGCGCTGTCATCAGTGGTGTAGTCACATTTGATCTGAGGAGTTTAATTACTTGTTTAGATTCTTCCTTATTCCATGGGGGATTTAGGATGATTTTATCTAGATTGTAAAGAAAAGTGGCTATCTGCACAGTCCCCTACAGGTTTATAATCCAACAGTTCTGTATCTTTTAAATTAGACGCGATGTGACATTTTAAGCTGTAAATGAACAGTGTTTAAAGCAGCTTGGAGGATACAGCTTTTTCTGTCTTTGGAGTCTGCGTCTCCCCCGCCCTCCACCTCCCCCTGGCTCTCCTGCCTTGGCCGCAGCCCCCAGTCGTGCCTCCGTCCCCACCTGCTCTGACTCCTTGGCCTTGCTTTTCAACCTGACATTAAATACTTTCCCGCTTGCTCAGTATCTGCAGTTCATCCTTGCCAGTCTTCCTCTCTCAACTACTAGAATAAAATTTCAAGTCAAGAAAGCAAAACATACCACCTCCCTGCTGACCGTCCACCTCCTGGCCCCGAGAACTCTGGCTCTTTCTTCTGCCCACAGGGAACAGGAGCTTGAAAGGAGGCTCATTACTGGATGATTCTGGCTCAGAGGAGGCATGTGGGAAGGTTCCCTTCCCTCTGTCTTGGAACGTCTTTAGGGCGATCGGGTGCAAGGTGGGTTCCAGAAAAGCTCGAGTTTCTGAGGCTGTTCTCTACACTGCATTTTCCCCAACAGACCATCCAGGGACACTTGTCTTAGAGACCTGCTGCCTCCATTTCAGGGGCAATGCCTCAGCAATCTCAAGTCCCCAGAAGGGTGGAGATTCTGAGGTTTGTGCACTGCATTCATCTCACTGACACACAGCTCGTGGCATCCACAGAAGAACAAGGAAGCAAGTAGTTAATCTGCCAAGGATGAACTTGCACCTGACCCAGGCCTGTGATGAGTTTTGTCCTGAAAACCAGGAAAAGCAGAAAGGACGGCGAGCACTCAAGGGGCCGAGGGTCCACTATAGGGAGGAGGGGTGGCAGAGCGCTCAGCACACACTGAACATGGGGCGAAGGGCTCAACAGCATAGCCAAGAGCCAAACAGAGCAGCCTGTGCTGGCCCCTGGTAGTATTGGCACAGGGAGGGGGCCATGGGGCTGTCTCTGCCCCACTCTTAGGAGGGAAAGCCAGAGAGTGCCCAGAGCAAGTGCGGTGAGCCCTAGGACCAGGAGGGGTGCGCATTCTGAGGCAGAGTCCAGAGTGGGCAGCCAGAGTGACCTGTGAGCCTGGTCGTGCCAGACTCTGAGTAGGTGTAGCAGATACCGCTGGTGTAGCCAGGACATGTTTTTGGGTGCTGCTTAAAGGACAGGGCGCCGGGTCTGTGAAGACCATCTCCCTTAGGAAAAGAATCCTCTTTGCCTTCCGTTCATAAACAGATGCTGCCAGAGGGTGATGGATGTGTGAAACACTTAGGCCCGGGGTCGGCAGGCCACACCTGTGTGCGTGTGAGTGTGTGTGACGTGCGTGAATGTTTACAAGCTTCGTGTGCACACACAGCTTTCTCTGCATTTTCTCGTGTTTTGTTTCACTGCAGGTAGGCCAGTTAAAAGCCCCTAAAGTTGCCCAGCTGTTTTCAGGAACCACTGTTGGATCCGGCTATGCAAATTCAGGGCCAACTACACCCTGGCATGTGGCTCCACACCTTAAGTGTGAAATGTAAGATAGGATGGCCTGTGTCCTAATTAAATCTGAATTTGAATTTGGGCAAAGTGTCTTCCCTGTAAGGGGTGTGTGAAGGGCCCCATCCATGGCCTCCCAGGTTTGTGGACCACCTCTGTCACTGGCATTGCAGACCTGAAGCTGAGGGGCCCATCCAGGCTCCAGGACAAACCCTTTCCACCTTCGCTGGGGGCCTGAGATGACTGTCACCAGGAAGCACTCAGCTTCACGTGGCTTACCTGGATTTGAAATCATCATATTTGATATATAGTAGGACCTCTAAGGTGACCAGCCAAGAGACTGTAGCAAAGTGGTCATCACACGGAGGCAGTGAGCTTGAGGAATGCGGCCTGCTGTGGCGATATGTGCATGTGGTGCACGTCGTTGGTCTGTGAGAATTGGGTCAGTGCAAGGCGGGATCCGGGGGGGGGGGCAGGGGCAGCTGTGGAGGCCTCTGTCCTGCATGTTCCTGAGTTTGCACGTGTGGCTCTTCCTCATGTACCACACCTCCTAGCAGAACACTCAGCTGGTTTGCAGGCCAGTGCTCTTTACACACCTCCGCCGAGGCACTGCTGGTGTGAAGGGCAGCTGGCCTGTGATGAGCGTGTGCAGCATGGCCAGCACTGACCTGACACATTTCCTTGTGTGTCCTGTCTGGTCAGTGCTGTCTTTACACTATTGCAGCACCCACAGTAGTCCTTCTGTTGGTGAAATAGGAACAGTACAGTATCAGTACTGGTGAGACTGTACACACAGAGAAAGCGCTGCAGGTAAACAGGTCACTATAGACAGAGGTCCTCACCACATGGAGCGCGGTATACTGTATGTCAGTGGTCATAGTGTCAGAGGTGAGAGACCAGCTGTCTCTGACGCTCCCATTCGCCTTGTCTAAATACCAGGAAAAGGGGGTAGCAGGAGCCTCACTGCTTTGCTCAGACTGTACCCCTAGTGAGTGCCAAGCTGGGAGCTGATTCTCAAACTGTGTCCGCCATCCTGTGCCCTGCCCATACCCAAGTGTTCTGCCCTCGCCTAGGAGGGTCACAGCAAGGCCCACAGCCAGGTGCTCTGTGACTGGAGTTGTTCTCTGGGCAGAGGAAATGTTCTCAGTGCAGTGGGCCGTGCCCAAGAGCGTGTGGTGTGCTGTCCTCAGCACTCACGGGAATACCGGCTAATGATACCATGTACCTCAGGTGGAATTTACCATCCCAGGTATACTTTAGACTCAAATACACAGGCGTGAATAGAAAACCAGATCACTTCATTCTCTCCACATTTCTAACTTTTTTCAGATCACAATTTCAGAGATAACTGCAGCAAATTGAGGGGAAGCTGCTCAGGGTAAGAATAGACCATGAACATGTGCAGTTTGCCTTGTTCTCTGTGAAGGCCTTTTTTCAGGGAACGTGGCCTCCCCGACGTCTGTGCACGCCGCCTTTTTTCAGGGAACGTGGCCTCCCCGACGTCTGTGCACGCCGGCCTGACCCAGACCAACCGTTCGTGTGGTATGCACTATGAACGTCACTGTCTCATTTTGTTTCTGCAGACACTGAGCGGCTGTATTCAGTGGTGTTTCAAGAAATATGTGATCGCTATGGAAAGAATTACAGCTGGGACGTAAAGTCCCTGGTGATGGGTAAGAAGGCGCTGGAGGCTGCTCAGATTATAATAGACGTCCTGCAGCTCCCCATGTCCAAAGAGGAGCTGGTGGAAGAAAGCCAGGCCAAGTTGAAGGAGCTGTTCCCCACGGCCGGGCTCATGCCAGGTATGGTTCCCTGGCCGCGGGCAGGGTGACATTTGGGAATGTTCACAGCATTGTTTGCAGTGACTTTTAAGGTCTGTCTCTTTTTCCCTTGTCAGGTCTTGGAACTGAATCTGTCCCAGGTGCTCCCCAGAGACCTGGGTCAATGCTGTGAAGTGCTGGGGTTCAGTTTTCTCTTCTCGGGCTTCTTAAAACAGCATGCACTAGTTTCACTGATTCCTAGGGTCCAAAAACATTTGCGTTTTGTTCTATAAAGAATATGCTCATGATGGAATTGCTTCAAAGTCCAACTTGAATAGAAGGCTTTCTTTTTTTCTTTTCAAAATCAGATGTGGGATTAATATTTCAGCAACTCTTCAAATTTAAACAATTTGATAAGCAGCTAAATCTTTCTAAAGAAAGTTAATTTTTGTTTTTTAGAAAGAGAAACTTTAAGAGCAGAAGTCATTTTTAGCCTGTCTGTATGCAGTGCAGCTTTTCTTGACTCGCATCCAATTTTCGTTTGAAAGGAAAGACGGCTTTGTTCCCTCCAGGCTTGTTAAGGGACCTGCTCAGAGCTGGATTGCCTGCTGCTTCTACCTAAAACTGAGAAGGTCAGGAATGTTCTAGATTACAGATCTAAAAACGCTTGAAAGTGGACTGTTTGAAGATCCTATAGGACAACGTGGTAAATCCTTTCTGTACAATTTCTGGTGCATAGGAGAAAACAAAAATTGCAGTCACAGTAGTATTTTAGATTTAAAGTTGTATTATTACGAGTCAGACATGTTTTTGAAGTGTATGTTATTTATAAATAGTATTTTTTGCATGTGGGGAACCTTACAGTTTTCTTCATGTAAAAACATAGCATCTGCAAACAGATAATTTCACTTCTTCTTTTCCAGTTTGTATGGCTTTCATTTTCTTTCTCTGCCCAGTTTGCTCACAGTGGCACAGCTGTGTTGATAAGAGGGACAGGACTGGGGTCCTCATCTTCCTCCTGCCCTTAGGGGAGAAGCCGTCAGCCCTTTTCCACTGAGAGTGGTGTTCACTGTGCACTTTTCACATGTGGCCTTTACTACGATGAGCTGGGTTTTTGTTTTTTTTTTTTTGTCTCCTTTCTACTTACCATACTGTTCAGATGCTCTGCGTGATTCAGTTTTGGTAGGTGTATGTTTCTAGGCATTTATCCATTTCTTTTAGGTTGTCCATTTTAGTATCCTGTACCAACAAACGTTTTTCTCCTTTAATTCTTTGTGTGGTGTAAATTGTAATGGCACCTGCATCCATTTCTGATATTAGTCATTTGAGTCTTCTTTTTTACTGTTAATGTAGCTGGAGGTCTGTCCATACGGTTCCTCTCTGACCTAGAGCCCCTTATGCCTTAACATACAAACCGCTCAGCTGCACGAGCCCTACAAATGCCTCTTCTCCAGTGCTTTTTTTTTTTTTATTAAATGATAGCTGTATACATTAATTGAAACATGGGGTACAGTGTAGTGTTTTCATATACAATTTGAAATATTTTCATCAAACTGGTTAACATAGACTTTGTGTCATTTACTCAGTTACTGTGTTAAAACATTTATACTCTAGTTCTAGGAAAGTTCACTTGTACCCTTGTTAGACAGACCATATAGGTGATCTTTCCAGTCACCCTCCCTCCACCCCTCCACCTTTCTCCCCAGTGTTTTTCCTTATAGAAATTGTGTCCTGTGTTCTGAGGTATACTTGAAATTTGTTCTACTACAATTCTAAGAAAAACGATGTTCTTAGCTGGGCATTGTGGTAGGCGCCTATTGTCTCAGCTACTTGGGAGGCTGAGGCAAGACAATTGCCTAAGCCCAGGAGTTGGACATTGCTGTGAGCTGTGACGCTACAGCACTCTACCGAGTGGGACAAAGTGAGACTCTTTCTCTAAAAAAAAAAGAAATGATGTTTTACTTAGCGAGGCTGGTAGTTTGGCTGGAATGCGAGTGGATCCGTTTTGTGGAAGTTGCTCTTTACGTTCCCAGGTATCAGAGGAAGTAAGGTGGTCATCATAGAAAGTCATAGATGGACAACAAGCTGGGAGCTGGTTCATCACAGATAGTTTAGAACGTACCTGCGTGGCTCCTCTCTGTCTCCTACTTTTTGACCTCTTCCAGGTGAGAGGGTCAAAGGAGCTACTTAAGGCTTTGGGGAGGGAGTTGGGGGTTTTTGTTTTGGGTTCTACCATTCTGGTTTTGTACCATTTTAACTTTGACTAGCCTCCCAGTTGACAGTAAGTACTTATTAATGATACTAACAGTCTATATTTGGAAGCATGAGATATTATCTACAGAGCACGTACACAGCTCAGTTTTGACAGGGAAGTGAGCAAAGCATGTGGGTGCAGGTCTCCGTCTGACAAACTCTTTTGGATAAAGACCCAGTAGTGTGATTGCTGGATGGTCAGATAGGAATTGCAGCTTTACTTTTTAAGAAGCTTCGATACTGTTCCCCACATGGCTGTGGTAATCTGCATGCCTGCTGGAGTCCCTTTGCCCTGCATCCTTGCCAGCCTTTGTTACCTTGCATGTTTTTTTATACTAGCTATTCTGGTTTCTTTTTCTTTTTTTCTTTTTGAGACAGAGTCTAATTCTGTTTGCCCCAGGCTAGAGTGTTGTAGTGTCCTAGCTCACAGCAACATCAAACTCTTGGACTTGAGCCATCCTCTTGCTTAAGCCTCCTGAGTGCTGGAAGGACAGGTGTCTGCCACAATGTCTGGCTAGTTTTTCTCTTTTAGTACAGATGGGGTCTCAGTCAGGTTGGTTTCAAACTCATGAGCTCAAGCCATTTACCAGCCTCCGCCTCCCAGAGTGCTGGGATTACAGGCATGAGACACCGCACCTCGCCTTATGTTAGCTGTTCTCAGGAGAGCAAGGTGACATCTCATTGTGGTTTTGATTTGTATTTCCTCATGGTCAGTGCTGTAAACCATTTTTGTCATATGTTTGTTGGCCATCTGCATGTGTTCTTTAGAGAAATGTCTGCTCAGTTCCTTTGACCACTTTTTATCAGATTATTTTTTAATAATGATTTATTCTTGCTATTGAGTTGTGCAAGTTTCTCCTGTATTCCGAGTATTAATCCCTTGGATAAATAATTTTCAGATTGTTTTCTCACATTATACATGTTGTCTTTTCTCTCTGTTGATTATTTCCTTTGCTGTGCAGAAGAGCTTTATTTAATATAGTCCCATTTGTCTATTTTTTTTTATTGCCTGTGATTTTGAAGTCTCAGCCACAAAACCTCTGACCAGTACATGAATATCCTGAAATACTTCTGTGGTATTTTATTCTAATAGTTTTACTGTTTCTGGTCCATGCTTCAGTCTTGAATTCATTTGGAGTTGATCTGTGTACATGGTGACAGACAGGAGTCTAGTCTGTTTCTTTTGCATTTGGGTATTGAATTCTGCCATCCCCGTCCATTGGAGATGGCACCTTGTCTCCAGTGTATATTCTTTGAGCCTTTGTTGAAAATCATTTTGCTGTAAATGGGTGGACTTACTTCTGGGTTCTCTTCTGTTCCTTTGGTCTGTGTGTCTGTTTTTATACCCATAAAAAAAGAAATCCTATCTGTAGTAGCTACAAAAAATAACATACCTAGGAATAAATTTAACCAAGGAAATAAAAGACCTGTAAGGAAAACTATAAAATACCAATGAAGGAAAGTGAAGAGAACACACACAAATGCACAGATGTCCCCTGCTCACCTGTCAGAGTAAGTAGTGGTGTTCCAAGGACACTAGCCAAACCAATCTACAGATGCAGTGCCGTCTAATCTAAACACAAATTACATTCTTCACAGATAAAGAAAAACAATCCTAAAATTCACAGGGTACCACAAAAGACCCCAACGAGCCAAAACAGCACTGAGCAAAAGGAACAAAGCCAGAGCCCTCATAGTCCCGACTCCAAAACACACTGATCACTGGAGTGATTATAAGCTAGTTAAACAGATTCTGAGAAGCAGTAACTTTAAAAGTGATTCGAAGTAAATAAAATTAGAACTGCAAGTAGCTTTCAGGCAGACAAATGAAGGCACAGAATGATAGATACTTTACGGGGTTGTTGTGATAGGAATAGTCATTTTTTTCAAATCTTAAGAAAACCAGTAGAAGAAAAAAATTCCAGTTAAATGTATCTTGGCTCTGAGTTACTGTCTGTCCTAGGAGACCTGAATTTCCCCGTGGGGTGATAAACTAAACATACATTGATGAGGAAAAAATCCTGCTGTTGTGGTTTTTCCCCCTTTTCCTTTATTTACTAGTGAGAACTGTCAAGAGACACTGCATAAAGAGTGCTGTGTGTCTGCCAGGACAGGAGGCTTCTGATGATCTAAAAGCCTCTGTAACTGAGTCACCAGTGACACTCCAGAAGTGTTTCTGCCACTTCTTCCCATCAAGGTAACTGCAGAGTTGTTCTCCTTCTCACTCATCTGTTACTAACACAAAAGGACAAGTTTTCCTTGATTTGAAAAGCAGAGATAGCAGATTCTGAGACTGAATCTGTGAGCAGGTTTCCGTACTCGCCTGGGAGTTTACCAGTGGCACCCTTTGTCATATGGGTAGAACACACTGTTTCTGAGAGGATGGGGGCAGACCTGGTGTTGGGGTAGGCAGGGGTCTCCACAGAAGCCTCCAACTTCTGGATGGTAAGAACAAAGGAACTTCCTATGTTGAAACTGGATATGCCTGTAAAATCCAGACTGGACAAGGGTCTCTCATTAGCTAGCTCTGGGGAAATGGTCATTTTCTGAATGTTCCAAGTTTCAGAAAATAATATGAAGGTTCCAACCCAGACACTGTGTGGGTCATGTGCAGTACACTCAGCTGGCTTCTCCTTACACGGTGCACAGGCTGATGACAGGCAGCTTCCAGAGGAGACGTTGAGACTGTGTGGGTCATGTACAGTACAGTCAGCTGGCTTCTCCTTGCACACTACACAGGCTGATGACAGGCAGCTTCCAGAGGATGCGTTGAGGATGTTCCTGGAGCAGGTTGATGTCATGTTTGCATTCTTGCTTTCTGTTTACCAGGGATTTATATGAATTACAAATCCAGGGATTTGTAGGAGTGAGAACATTTTATAAAAATATAAAACTTTCTGCTCCTTTCTAGTTGTGTTGAAGGCTTATAGAATATCAGTAAAATATTCTGTGTTTGGCAAACTAACAGGTCTCTAATTGGGACTAGCTGCATAGTACAGTCATTGAACAGTAGATGTTAAGGAACAGTAATAAACCGGCACGCTATGTGTTTTTCCATGAGATGTGATATCTTATTATGTAGGATATATACTATTTAAACACCATATGACATTCTGAACATTATTTTGATAATTTGCTACAATAATTTGAGCATTATTAGAGCTAATTAAATTGGGTGATACAGAAGTTGTTACAGATTCTAGATTCAGTTTCCAGAAGAGTAATTCTCTAATAAGGCTAGTTTCCTGTCTGATGTGTGTGTCGGTTTCTTGAAGAATTCATATTGTAACTCTTCTCTTTATGCCTCAGGCTACAGGGATGCAGGGCTCACATGTCAGTACCTGGCTGACATCATTACACAATTCACCTCTTTTTGTTCTGTCTTTTCCAATGCTAACTGCTTTCCTTTTAACTCTTGTGGTTGCCTAAGTTGTTATCTGGCAGGGCCAGACATCTTGTCCTGTAGTTTTGGCTTGTGGACCCTATGGCATCTGTGTCAACCCCTTAGCTTTGCCATTTTAGCCAGAAACTGGCCAGAGGCAATATAAGAGTGGGCTGGTATCCTGTGTGCCTATAAAACTATCTCATGAACACTGAGAATAGTTTTCACGTGTTATGGAATCAACTTTCTTGGACTCTTCCCATTTAAAAACACGTTTTCCTTGATTTTGAAAGCAGACAGAGCAGATTCTGAGACTGAATCTGATAGCAGGTTTCTACAGTGACTCGGAATTTACCAGTGGTAATTTCTGCCACATGGCTCATTTCAAAGAAGACAGGATAAGACTAAGCTGGACAATAGGCTCAGAATCCTGGGTGTGAAGCAGGGAAGGTCTGGACCTCCACCTCAACTGGTGCATCTAAATTGCTGCTCTGGATAAAAAACAGCATCTTTATTCTGTTTATGAACAGAGAGACCTTATATCTGTAGTGATCAGGTACAGAGTGGGGTGGTTTGTATAAAAACTGGGAAAAGCAACAGGTGTCTATGCTGTGAGCTCTGGGACCTCCATACTCCTTCTGCCTTTTGTACACAGTTTACAAAGACGCTAGAAAGCTTTTCTGGGGAGAGAAGTAACCTATGTAAGAGAGACTGTCAAATACCATTCTTTTTTTTCTTTTTTAGACTCTGTCTCACTTTGTTGCCCTCGGTAGAGTACCATGGCATCATACCTCATAGCAACCTCTAATTCTTGGGCTCAAGCAGTTCTCTTGCCTCCGCTTCTCTAGTAGCTGGGACTCTACGCACCACCACAATGCCCAGCTATACTTTTAGAGACAGGATCTCGCTCTGGCTCAGGCTGGTCTTGAACTCGCCACCTTGGCCTCCCAGAGTGCTGGGATTACAGGCGTGAACCACCACACCCAGCCTGGAATACCATTCTTTTCAGGCCAATGACAGAAAAGCTTTCAGCTTGAGGAAGGATTCTACCTGCAGCCCAGGCTGGCACTGTGCATCTCACTGAGGCTCCGTCTAGCCACCTAGATCCTGGTCTTCTGCTGTGAGGACCCAAACCTGGAATCTTGTCCTCTGGGACACTCTGTTCTCTCCAGACACCACTGTAACCTATACATTCTTCATTTCCTTCCAAGAACCCTGGAGTTTAAAACTTCTATCAGGTGGGGACAGACACAGGGAAAGGAAACATTTCCTATTATTTGTAACTGTTGTCTTAGGGCTCTAGTCCCTGCTTTTATTGAAGTCTTACCATACAGACCTAACAGCCATTCCCTAATAGAATGGCTGAAATGGTGGGACCACAGTCAGTGCCTATTGTGAGTCCCAGGGTCATCCACATGCGGTCCTCACAGCACACCTGGAGCTCATTGCAGCTCACACGTCCTATGCCTAGTAACACAGCATTTCACTGAAGTCCCCGTCTAGTCATTGTCTGCAAGGAAAAGAAAGGGGATCAGTGGCCCATACCACAGTTGGAGTCCAGAGATTTGGGTGTAAGTTGTTACAGAGGCAGACCTGCAACCCAGGGAGTTGTGGGTACTTCCTTATGTTACAATCTCAGATCGTGCCTGCAGTGGGGGGCTTCCGTCTAGAGTTCTGCTCAGCAAAGGGGCTAGAGAGATGGAGGTTCATTCTCATGGTCACTGGAGTCCTCAGTTGATTTCACAGTGATATCGGAGTTTTAGGTTCTTGGTCTCGGTGATATGAAGAATAAATCCCTGAACCACAGATCAGTGGTAAGACAGAATTTATTTACAGAAAAAATACAAAAACACTCAAGTTCCCGGTAGGGAGAGAAAACCCAAGTTGGAAGAGAAAAGCTCTCTGTTTCTCTCCCCGTCTCTCTCCATCTAGGGGTATATATATAGATGCATTGGTTCCTTCTATATGAGGCCAGGAAATGAATGGACACAGTCCCTTCTGCTTCGACAAGGTAAATGAATGCATTAATGAATGGACACACTCTTTCCTCAAGGCTAATAAATGGACACAGTCTCTTCCATTGGGTCAAGGTGAATGAATGCATTAATGAATGGACACAGTTCATTCATGGAATTGAGGCCTAGGAAACTTACATGAAATTGACCTATGCATAAGAAGTGGGGGTTCCATATTTAGTCATAAGTGCAAAGGGAAGGAGACACCAAAGCACCGGTGTCTCCCCAGCAGTTGTCCAGCCCCTTTGCCTACTGGAGCCTCCAGTGAGGGTGGGAGGCTCCCCCCCTTGCCTATGTTCCAGCCCACTGGTTCCTCTGCCGGCTGCTGCAGCACCAACACCACCAAGGCAGAGGTGGCAGGTCCTCCAGCCCAACTCTGCTGAGCTGCCTGGGGTGTCACCCATCCTGTATCAACAGAAACCGAGGTCAGGTTCCTGAATCTGTTTTCTGTAAGTAAAATCTCCATATTACTCTCAATGTTAACTTGTTGATTTCAGTTAGTTTTCAAAGGCAGGAAAAAAGTAAATCTTGTTTTAATTTTTTTTAATCTCAGTATAATTACTACACAGACATCAATCAATAGTTTGAACGGTCCTTACTGGTTTTCCATTTTCATCCTAAATTCTCTTATAACTTAACTTTTTGAAATTGGACCATAACATAGAGTGTAGCTACCATCCATCCGTGGTTCTGATGAGGAGATCCTGGAGACACAGACTGTAGCTGCCGTCCATCTGTGGTTCTGATGAGGAGATCCTGGAGACACAGACTGTAGCTGCCATCCATCTGTGGTTCTGATGAGGAGATCCTGGAGACACAGACCGTAGCTGCCGTCCATCCATGGTTCTGATGAGGAGATCCTGGAGACACAGACTGTACCTGCCGTCCATCCATGGTTCTGATGAGGAGATCCTGGAGACACAGACTGTAGGTGCCGTCCATCCGTGGTTCTGATGAGGAGATCCTGGAGACACAGACTGTAGGTGCCGTCCATCCGTGATTCTGATGAGGAGATCCTGGAGACACAGACTGTAGCTTCTGTCCATCTGTGGTTCTATGAGGAGATCCTGGAGACACAGACTGTACCTGCCGTCCATCTGTGGTTCTATGAGGAGATCCTGGAGACACAGACTGTAGGTGCCATCCATCCGTGGTTCTATGAGGAGATCCTGGAGACACAGACTGTAGCTGCCGTCCATCCGTGGTTCTGATGAGGAGATCCTGGAGACACAGACTGTAGCTGCCGTCCATCCGTGGTTCTGATGAGGAGATCCTGGAGAAGGCTCCTCTTTCACTGGAGGAGCTTAGACACTAACGTTAGGCAGGGCACCAGGACATTGGGGTGACCCCTCAGAAGGGCAGGCTGTGGGCATCGTGTCCTCATGGAGCAGGCCACGGGCCACAGACACCACTGCAAAGCCTTGATGCTTGACTAGACCTTGTGCCTTGAATTGCCTGGGACAAATAAACACAAACTGGGCTCTTTTAGATGCTTTCTTAAGGACCAGAAAAGACTTAGTTTGTATTTATTTCCTTAATTACTTTACTCTGTCAACACTGAATGTTTTTTAAAGAAGAAAACACAGGTTTCCAACATTGTCTCTCCACCCATCCCCCCCCAATCAAATATCACAGATTTGCATATCAAATGCTGAGACTTTACAAAGGAGACTTAAAGTGCTTTGAAGTCATCCGCAGATAGGACCTGAGTCCTTTCAAATTTTCTCCTACACCTTGAACCTGTTGTGTTACTTCTTGGGAGTACAGTAATAAACTAACAAACAGAGTGGCCAAAAACAACAGAAATTCATTCTTACACTTCAGAAGTCAGAAAGGAAGGTCACACAGGCTGCGGGGGAAGATGCTTCTCACTGCTCAGTTGGGGTCTCCAGCCATCTGGGGGCTCCTAGCCACGGGTCCGCAGTCTCTACCTCCATCTTTTCTCTGTGTCTTGTCTTCAAAGTTCCTCCTCCTCTCTTAGAAAGAGGCCAGTCACAGGATTGAGAGCCCGGCCCTCACTGAATACAGCTTCCTATTAAACTTGATGACAACTTCAAAGACCCTATTTCCAAATGAGGTCAAGTTCCCAGGTTTTAATTGAACGTGAATTTCTGAGGAAGGTGGCTTCCTATACATAGCCCAGCCTGTTGTTGACCTGGGTGCCCCAGAACCTCAGGACACACAGATGCCGGCTCAGCCACCCCTGCTTTGACACGTCCTCATACCTGCCATCTGGCTGTGTTGCTCGGTTCCATAGGTCTGAGCCGGTTATGCAAACAGTCATGATTCCCTGCCATTAGCTTTACATCGTTGCAAGGTCTGTAGTAAATACAAGTTGAGGATTTTGTGAACACAGACAAGGCCCTCTCCACCAAGCACCTTTTCAGAGCATCATGGTTCATTTGGAAAACCTACAAAAAGGAAAGAGGGGCTCTACCAAGATAGTGACGTCCAAGAAGGAGGCGTGTTCCCAGGACTTGGGAAGTATCTGAAAGGATGGCTCTGACTTAAATCATAGAGAAGCCCCGACAGTGCCCTGGCCGGACTCCTGCCAGGGAACTGAAAAGGTTTCTAATGAGGGCTCCATTCAAATGGGCAAATAGAAGTTATTAAAAAGTAAAATCTGCATGTTTGCCAGATTTCCTAAGTTATATTCCTAACTGTGTGTCTTTTGAATGTATACTTAAAGCTACAATCTTAAAAGTATCCATAGCAATATGAATACTATCTGCTTTAGGGAGTTTGATTTTGCTTATTTTCTGGTATCAAATATAAACAAAGTCACATACTAGTTAAAGTGGTCAGCACCAGTTTTCTTCAGCAGGTCTGTTGCTATAAGACTGGCCTCAGCTTGGGCCTTTTAAAAGAAAATTCAAGGAGCAGGGAGGAGCCCAGCAAAGTTACAAAAAAGCAAGATAGGCAGTTGGTGCCTGGAACTCATGTGGGTTTGTCAGCTGGCACTCGCGGGAGCCACGGAGGCTTGTAGGGACCATAAGTTATATGGGACCTTACAGGAATATGATTCTAGGGCCTACGCCATGTGACAGGCTGTGTTACTGTGGTTCCTCTGAGTGTAAACTGGCCTTCTTCATTACCTCTGTTTATCAGATGTCCTAAAAGCCTGGGCCGTGCCAGGGACCCCCTCCCTCTCACTGTGGTCTTCATGTGCATTAGCTCCCCGCAGTCCTCTTACCTATAGACTGTGTGCCTGTCACACTGTCTAAAGATGCAGTGGTAAACACACTCTGAAATTGGAAAGGAAATGAACACCAAGTGTCTGGGAGAAGAAAACAAACTGTAACTAATCAAACTGTCAGAACTCATAAACCAGCCTCCTGTAGGAAATGTTATCTTCCTAGTATAATTTATTTGTTTTCTGCCTGTTTAAACAAGACCTTACCTTTTAACTTCAGAGCTGGGACCCCATTTCTTTGGCGTTTCTTACCTAGTGGCCATTCTCACCTTACATGTGAATCAGCTCTTTAAACTGGACTCTGATCCTTTCCATATTCCAGATGACATTTCCCCCGTGGCTGCTTCACTCTAGTCTCTGCCTCCTCCTTCACGGGCCTTCTCCCCTGTGTCCTTACCTCTGTCTCTTATAAGGATACCAGTCCTCCCTAAATGCAGGAGGGAGTTCATCTCAAGATCCTTACCTTAATTACATCTGCAAACACTCTTTTTCAGGCAAGTTCATGTTGAGAAATTCCAGGGATTAGAATGTGGGTGTACCTCTCAGGGGACAATATTAATCTCACTGCACCTGCTTGAGTAGCTGCCGACCCATGACTTCATGGTGTTACTGAGCTGCCTCCCAGGTGCTTGCCACAGCACCTCACAGACGGGATGGTTGGGTGAGGGGCTGTCTGTGTAGGAGCTCAGGGTCTGCGGAGACCCACACCATGTGTCTGGCCCTAGGACCCATTCGGTGTCTACTCAGCTTAATGAATGTGTAGCATTCGTCAGCTGACCAAAGGGCTGACTGCAGTGGCACATGTGGCCTTCCTTGTCCAACTCAGCAGAGATCTTCTAGACTCAGGCCCAGGATGCAGTTCGAATACCCACAACATCAACAGTGTAGTCACTCCTGGGCCTTTGTATAATCAGCCCCCCAGGGCCCATCTTCCTTCTCTGCCTGGATACAGGTCTTGAGGCAGGGCCGTGCAGAGAATCCTCAGCTAGTGGGGTTTAGATGGGTGGGTCCCCTCCACAGGTGGACTCCAGGAGCACACGGGGAGGGAGGAACTCATATCAGCTGGCAGTGCTCTGTGTGTGTCCTCACGTAATCTACTTAATGGGAGCACTCTGGTTCTCACTGACCGTCCATCTCCAGGATGAAGTAGAATAAACACATTCTTCCTATCCAGGGCGCCCATTCTTTGCAATTCCTGTTCCTCCCCCAGAGGAGTTCTGTGAGGGCTGAATCTCTGTACCAACACAGATCAGTTTTTCTGCCCTTCCCTGAAGCTGATGGAAACGCACCAGGTGCTGGAGGCAGGATTTCCTTTATGCCCCTAGTTAAGCAACTGCTCCCTGGGATAGGAATCCACTTGACATTGTTAGCCTTTTACTTCTCAGGGAGAGCCAATGAATAAGAAAAAGTTTACACGCGACATGTAAAGGATACACAATTTTTTTTTTTAAGAGACAGAGTCTCACTTTATTGCCGTCAGTAGAGTGCCATGGCATTGCAGCTCACAGCAACCTCCAACTCCTGGGCTTAGGCGATTCTCTTGTCTCAGCCTCCCCAGTAGCTCAGACTACAGGCACCTGCCACAATGCCCAGCTATTTTTGGTTGCAGTTTGGCCGGGGTGGATTTAAACCCACCACGCTTGGTATATGGGGCCAGCGCCCTACTCACTAAGTCACAGGCGCCGCCCAGTATACACAAATTTTTGAAGGAATTGGGCCGTATGTGTCAAGAGATCAGAATCATTTCTTCCTGGCAGTATGCTGAAGTTTTACCTGATGGTACCACGCTGGCTAACATTTATCTGGGGCCTTCCTCATTCATGGAAAGTGCACACCGTCATTTTGCACACGCTGCTCTTCTCGGGCCTCTCTTTGCCACAGCTGGTGAGGAAGCTGTCCACGACTCTTTGAAAGCTGACAAAACTGAGGCCCAAACAGGCATGTGATTGCCTAAGTCCTATGACCGAAGAGCTGCAGTCAGAGCCTCATCTTGGGGTTCATCTTTGTGCTGGCTCCAACATTATAAAGGATCCTCGTATACCATGGGTTGTTTAAGACAGTCCAAAACATTTTCAGGTCATTCTGTTGTCGGTAAAAACGTTGACACGCACTCCAATACAAGTTCCTTGGTGTGTTCATGTGTGCGGCCACGAGGGCACATCAGGGACTCTGCAAAGCACACCGTAGGCAGTCCCCAACTTACAGACATCTGTGAGACTCAGACAGAGGCTGTTGTAGGTAACAGGTCAATGCACCTGTTCTTACTTAAATATAAGTTCAGTTTAAGAACAAACCTGCAGAGCCTGTCTTGTTCATAGCCCGGGGACGGCCTGTTTTCACAGAAAGAGAAATGTTAGAAGCATATGCTGAAATAAAGGAACCTATATTTAAAATTTTAAGATGAATAGCATCAGAGTGCTTTAACAAAATTTTATTTTTACTGTCCTTTTTAGAAAGAGCCATGTGTTTTAAATGTGCTCCATTATGTTTTTTTAAGCATTGGTGTAAAGTTGGGTAAATTTACTGTTTTAAATTCAAATCCTTTTGATACTCAGCTTTAATCGCTATGTGTATTCAGACAGAAGTTCATTATTGGCAACTTTTTTTATTATAAGCATTCTTTCATCTCATCTACAAGTTAGATTATGGTTTAAATTGAAAACTAGCTAATAAATTAAATCATCCAGATACTAATCAGTGATTGTTGCAAACTAGTTAATGGTGTGACATTTTAGTATTTTTAACCAGTGCATTCAAGTTACATTGAGTCTTTACATGTAGACTATTTTTACATTGGATGAATATTTTTGGAGGTATGTGTACGAGTTCATGTGATCTCTGGTTTTCTTGTCTGGCGTTTATCTGTTTTGATGCCAGGGAAATGTTGATATCATAAAATGAGCTGGGAAGTGTTCCCTCCAATTTCCTGTAAAATGTCCTTAGTATTAGAATTATTTCTTTCTTGGATGTTTGGCATGTTCACCAATGAAATCATTTAATCCTGGGTGACAGCAAGGTTTTTAACTACAAATTCCATTTATTTGATAGATAGAGGCTATTCAAATTCTTAGTTTCTTCTTGAGTGAGTGTTGTATCTTTCAAAGATTATCCCATTACATCAGAATTGTCGAATGTATTGGAATTAAACTCATAATATTATCTTTTATCTTTTTGTTTGTTTTAACATCTAAGTGATATCCTCTCTTTCATTACTAATACTGGTGAATTTGAATCTTCTTTCTTTTTTCTTGGTCAGTCTAGCTAGAGGTCTCCCAATTTATTTTTTCCTTTCAAAGAACCAACTTTTGGTTTAGATGATTTTCTGTATTTTGTGTTCTACTTTCCATTTTATTGATCATCTCTCTTGTTTTTGTATTTCCTTTCGTTTGTTTTGAGTTTAATTGCTCTTTCACTTTCTTAAGCTGAAAGTTTGAATCTTTGTTGCCCTTTCAGTTTTTATTGTGACATCTTAGGTCACTGATTTGAGACCTTCTTCTTACTTCGTATGGCATTTAATGCTATCAGTTTTACTCTAAATTGGCTTTGGGCTACATTCCACAAATTTTGATATCTTTTTGTTCTCTACAAAATATTATCTAATTTTCTTTGGCAATTTCATCTTAGACCTATGTCTTACATAGAAGTGTGCTGGCATCCTAATATTTGTGATTTTCCAGACTCTTTTCTATTATTGATTTATTTTAATTCTGTTGAGATTAGAGAACATATTCTGTATATTTCAGTTATTTTAAATTTTTCAGAATAAGTTGCTTGATAGTATCTTTGACATCTGCTATACCCTGATATTTTCTGCCCACTTGTTCTATCAGTTACTACAGAGGAGTTTGAAACCTCCTGTATTTGTCTGTCTCTCTGTTCAGTTATACATGTATTGTTTTTTGCTTTATGTATTTTGAAGTCTGTTATTTGATGTATATGTATTTATAACTATGTCTTGTTGATAAACTGGCCTAGTCATCCTTAGGAAACACTCCTGTTTGTCTCTGATAATAGTCATCTGGTATAAAGCATTGTCCTGTAGTCATGTCTGTTAATACGGCTACGTCATCTCTCTTTTGAGCAGAAGTTATCTGATGGAAGTTATGTCTTTTATCCTGTTATTTAAATGTATCAGTGTTTATATTTAAATTACGTTTCTGTAGATAATGTATAGTTGTGTTTTATTTTGTTTTGTTCTCCATTTTGGTAATGTCGTCCTTGGATATTATAAAATTTATAAAGCTAATATCAGTCCTGAGCTGCTAACTCCGTCTGTGTCTGTCACATTCATGCCCACGTTCACTGCCAGCTTGCTGCCCTTCCTCCTAGTAGGGAGCTGCACTTTTCTGCTTCTTTGCAGACCTGCTGACTTTGTATGATACGTTAGATGTCGTGAATATTATATCCATCAGTGTGCTACATTTTTTCTTTAATTTATTTGCTTTATTTAGCTTTGTTGTGGCATAGATTTAAGATCTGTCTGTACCTGCCTTTTAACATCTTGTAAGACTTTTTTCCCTAAAGCAGTGGTTCTGAACCTTCCTAATGCTGTGGCCCTTTCATACAGTTCCTGTGGGTCACAACCCACAGGTGGAGAACCACTGCCCTAAAGAGTCCAGTCAGCTCCCACAGGGTCTGTCTATTGCCTTACATCAGTGGTTCTCAACCTTCCTAATGCCTCAGTGTATTTTCACTGTTAGAAAGGGGTCGTGACCCACAGGTTGAGAACCGCTGCCTTACATGAATGGTTTTAGGTGTTTGGAAAAAATGACTATGTCAGGCTTTTATGTGACAGTTGGCAAAGTAGGGATGTTACTTCATGTGGTTATTAAAATAGGATTATATAAATTGCCATTTTAGATAAACCGTAATGTTTTCTATGTATTTAGGTGTTACTGCTGTCCTAATTAGCATAGGTTAAAAGTGGAAAGCACTCCTGTTATTTTTGACCCATTTCTAGTAACTGGCTTTCTCTTAATTGGCTCTGTGAATAAGTCTGTTAACCTCTGTGCTCCCTGTAGTGAATCTGTACATTTAGTGACAACATGCGTATGTGCACTTTTCATGTGACGGTGTTGGGTTTGTCTTTAGCAAGGGTTGTTGCATTCTCTGACGCAATACTGAGTGGTGCCTTGGCCCCTGGGGAGGCTGTGTGGTGATTTCCCTTCCTGAGCAGTGTGAAGAGTGGCTGAATTGCTCTCTGGAGTGCAGGGGGTTCTCAGACTAGCAGCATAGTCCTTGGACTTTCATAGCTTTGGAAAATGAGCATGGCCCAGCAGAGCCCTGCCGGGGCCTCCCCTTCCCCACACCATGGGAAGCTCCAAGTGGAGTGTTCCCTGTTCCCACTCCGCCTGTTGTCTACCTTTCAACAAGGGGGCCAGGAAACAGCACAGTTATTTATGGTGAAATCATCTTTTACTGTGGAAAATGGCATACAGCTAAGTTGTGTGTGTGTTTACTTTTTTGTTTGCTTATTATGAATCGGGCTGTTTCCGAGCTGTTGCCCCTCTGAAGACAGTCTGTGACAGGTGAGAGAATTCTTCAGAAGGGGAAGCCACATGGTGCGGTGTCACACGGCTGCAAGAGCCCTCCCTGGGAAGACGGCCTGCTGGGCACCCTGCCTTCCTCACTCACGCCTTTCCCTCTTCCTCCCCAGGAGCTGAGAAACTCATCCACCATCTGCAGAAGCACAACATACCCTTTGCCGTTGCCTCTAGCTCTGGGTCTGTGTCATTCAAAATGAAGACAAGTAGACACGAGGAATTCTTCCGTTTGTTTCATCACATCGTTTTGGGAGACGATCTGGAGGTGAAGAATGGCAAGCCAGCACCTGACATATTCCTGGCCTGTGCCAAGAGGTTCTCCCCACCCCCACCTGTGGAGCAGGTAAGTGGGTACTGGTGAGAAACAGGTGAGCAGCCACCTTCAGCAGGCAGTATCCACAGGGGCGCTGTGCCCAACAGAAGGTCTTGGTTTCCACTGTTGCAGGGCCACTGTGGGGTGCTCCTAGAATGTGGGTACACTGCCAGGTGTAAGGATTTTATATGGAATCAAGTGCACACCTACAACACTAGGCCCCTGAGACTGGGCCAGAGTGTGCTGGGTGGCAGGAAGTGTGTCCAGGAAAGGTCATGTTGGCCAAACACTGCCTGTTGAGACATGTGCAGGAAAGGGAGCTTACAGCCATGGGGACTAGCAGCACCTCATTCCCAGGAGCAGACTTGCAGGGCAGGTAGGTGTACTCTGCAGGTCAGGTGCCTCAGAAGACCTCACATCCTTGCCAGTGCTTGTCAGGTGCTGTCTGGGACTGCAGAGGCTTTCCTGGGTCACAGCGTGTGGATTTGATTGTGGAGGTTTTGGATTTCCAGGTGTTTCCTTCCCTGTCTGAAGTGGCAGCAGTGGGACCCAGTGCTGTGCTTCCCGCCCTGTGTCATCACACAGGTCCACAGTGGAGACAGCGTGAGGCTTCCTCTCCCCATTTCTACACAGTCCCGTAAGGTGGGGTTTCCAGCCTGAGAGCTGCCTGCAGACATTTGCGGCCTGTTTTCTGATCTGTGCTGTGGGCTATCATGACAGGGTCAGACCTTCTTCATTTTGGTGATCAGCTTTCATTAGTGTTTGCCTACTTAATGTGTGCCCCAGGACAACTCTTCTCCTAATATGTAGCTGAGAAAATTAAGAAAAGGCTGGACACTACACAGGGGACCTGAAGACAGCACTCGGAGAGGGGTGCTGGTGGTGTCCAGCCTGACTCTGGCTTCTCCTGACCACCCTGTGACTGCAGGGGGATGGGGTAGGGCCTGGGCTGCCCACATACGCAGACTCTGGGATAACAGCAGACACTGAAAGGGATTCTCCTGCAGGAAATGCCATCATCAATGACTGGGGAGGGTGCCCCCCAGGGGATGCTGCCAGTGCCACCTTCCCTCTGGGTTCCTGTGTCTGAGGGCATTGTTAGTAGGGGACTCAGTTCATTGAAGGGCATTTGTAAGAGGTCCTTTATAGCAGAACAGAGATGGGGTCCCTAAGCCCCAGCTGCCCCTATCACTAGCTCAGGGAAAACTACTCAGAAACCTCCTACCTAAAAAACCTGAGCAGTTGAAGTATTCTTGAAAGATGTGGGTTTGAAGCCAGGGTCCCACTTACTCAGTGAAAGCCGTGAAGGAGTAGAATCGGGGCTCAGTGTACAGCAGGTAGTGTCTAGCAGCGCAGCTTAGTGCTGGGACTAATGCCCAGACTGGGCACAGACCACACAGGTGAGGGGCTCCAGCCCACAGTCTGCCCCCAGAAGGGACGCCCAGCCCAAGTGCCAGGGCCTGTGTGCTTCTCATTAACCAGCTAGAAGTAGGAGGTTCCTGCAGTGTCACCACCCCAGGTCTCGTAGTCCCCTAAATGTCTCACATTGAGCCCAAGAGACACTCTGCACATCTGCTGGTGTGTGTAAAGGAGACAACTCGGGAGTGGCCAGAGGGCAGCAGTGCACAGGACAGAGTGGGGAGAGGTGTGGAGTCCCCACACCCTCTACTGGTGCCGGCCCCCCACCCCCCAAATGTTCCACAGCTGTAGAGCCCTGTAACCCTGTCACTGAGGCTCTTATGGAGGTTTCCTGCTGCAGGCATGAGTGATAACAGTCACACCCCGTGGTCACTGAACTCAGCCTCAGGCCCTGTGCCCTTCTGGGAGTCAGGGTAGGGCTGAGCACTCCACATCTCTGGTTGCATATTTGGTCTTTCTGGCACCCAGATTCCTACTGCAGCTGCCCTGGGGCCCTAAGGGACACCTGTTAGGTTAACAGGTGCTGGTCAACCACTCAGGAAATGCTGAGTGTTTTAGGAACTCCATGCCGTGAACCCAGGAAAAGACAAGTATGTGTTTTATATGCTGCCACAACCGGGATGACTCAGGGAAGGGCAGTGAGGCATTTACAGCAGGTCATGTCTCCTGGCTGCTCAGATGTTATTGCTGAGTTTAGCTCCACTGCAGTGGCAGGACATGGGCTGTGCCTGAGACCACCCCACTGGTAAGTACAGGGCCATCTGAACCTCCTGGTGTGGCTAGAGCCAGCCTTTTCCTTTCAGGGAACTGCGTGTCTGCTTCCTACGTCTGGACACGTGTGCCTGTGTGCTTGCCGTCCTGCTTTAAACCCCACTGAAACGTGTTTATTATTCCCAAGGATTTTCCCCTTAACGAAAAATTATTCCAAAGCTTCAGGTTATGAAATCTTCCTCCCCAGAAGCTCCATTTTCTTGTTTGTTTACCGGATGTTGCTGTTTGCTGATAAGGTTAAGGTTCTGGCCCCGAGGGGAGTTCAGAGTGTCCTCACCTGCTCTCAGCATGGCAGACGGTGCACAGTGTGTCCCCACTTGTCAGTGCGGCAGAGGGAGCACGTATGTCCCCACTTGCCGTCAGCTCAGCGTCTGTACAGAGAGGCACACAGGGTGAAAGAGTGCCTGTCTGATGTGGTCTGTTCTGTGGCAGAGGCATTAAACTGCCTTCCCCCTGAAGGCAGTCCCTGTCTGCGATCGCCCCACGTGAATGAAAATGGGGTGTTTCTGTGTTGTGAAGTGTACGTGGGAACAGAGTGTTTGTGGGAACTGTGTGCTGACTTCTCCCGAGACCCACAGAGTGAAACCTCAAAGCCAGCGCCCTCCCGGAATTTCTCTTCACAAGGTCACTTGTGAAAACAGCCCTGCTCAGTGGTGTTTTGACATCCTGGTATTCCTCTCATGGACAGTTTTGGAGACTTAACAGAAGAGAAATGAGTGATTGTGTACTTTAAAATTAGTTTAGGGCTTTGGGAGCTCTGAGTGTTACCCTGTTACTAATCCACGTTTACTTGTGGATGTCTTAGCCTTGCAGAGAAGAGTCTTCTCACCATCCTTCCTGTGCAGGTACAGTGAAGGTGTTGCTGTTACAGTGAAGGAAGTGGAAGCCTAGGGCTGGGGGGAGCAGAGGGAGCTCGGGAAAGACGCCCAGCTACCTTCCCATGGTCTGGGTACAAGTGGGGTCCTGTGGGGTGACCCCTGCAAAGGCCATGGAGCTCCATGCAGACTGCACTCACTAACCACATTCAGAGTTGCCTGAGGTAGCTATGACGCTGTGGGTAACTGCATGAATTGCCTATGTAGTCCTCATCCTGGGAAAGTGGCCAAAAGCAAGTACTGTCAAATGGCCATTAATTATATTAAGTATCGATTTCTGTTTTGCTGGGAGCTGCCTAACAGCCAGCATTAAAGAATTATATTCTCATTAACAATATTTTCCTTTAAGCTATTTAAGTATATTTTTCTGCTCATAAAAGAAATAAAAAAACAAATATAAGGCCACCTTCAGAAGTCCACCCAAGGAGCAAGCACCTGCAGCCGTCTTCCCCTAAAGCTCACCCACCCTGTGAGTGATGACATCTCCCATAGCTCCACAGCAGTGGGAACTGGAGACTTGCAGGTGTGAGCAGGCATGTGCTCCTGCACAGGTCAGGGCCAAGAGGGAGGCACCTGGGTCCTCTGGGTATGTGAGTCCTGTCATTGGAACTCCTGGCCACAAAAATGCTTGTTTTTGTTTTAAAACGAAAGTGACACTGTCATTTACACTTGACTTCTGGGGCTGATACTTACAGTAAGTGAAACTAGAACCCAATTTCTGAAGGCTGGGCCATCACATCACTCCTTTGCATATTTTAGTTCCCTTATTAATCCTGTTTTAGGAGCTGAGTTTCAGGCTGTTTTTAAAAAATATTATTATTTTCAAAAAAGTCCTGCATATTAAACTTTTATGTAACTAAAGAGTAAACAAAGAATGACAGGTATAGTTTAACTGGTGAGTACTGATTGTGTACACCGTCCTCGGTAAACTCCAGGCAGCTTCTCAATTAGGCAGGTAAGGATTTGAGTTGACTTTGGCACATGGGAAATGGATTTTGTACATACTATCTTGACAAATAGGTGTCTCTGTTGGAAAATCATACCCTGTGCCTGTTTGCTGTCATCTCACCACATTCTGAAAACACCAGGTGTGATCACAAACGACTTTTCATCCTGTTTGTGTAGCTGCCTGTGTTTACTTGCTTTTGTTGCAAAACCCTAGGTCATTGGCTGGACTTTGAGTGTATGTTTTTGGTGTGTGCCTTTTTTGTTTTTGTTTAAACATTGGAGGTGAAACCATGAGATAACATTCCCAGCTGGTAAACAAGGGAGGTGGTAGATTCTTCTGTTTTTCCTGTAAACCTGCATATCCATTAATGAATAAGGGCTAAGTCCACACGGGTGGGTCCAGTGGGCTTGGGTCAGCGATCTTTAGACATTCCCTGTTCACTTTCATTCACATCCCCAAATGTGATGCCATCTCCTGCTGACAGTGCTGGCTGTGGGGGAGGGATTTGCGTGTTCTACAAGCTGCTTTCAGCCCCCGTGGAGGGTGCAACCCTGGAGGACAGAGCACTGCTCAGCATGGCAGAGCGAGCCCCCTCTTGACTCAGGCAAGAGTAATCCCAGCATCACAGTGGACTCAGGTCAGGTAGGGCTGACTCGGGTCAAACAAACATGCAGGATTTTCATAGAGAAGGAGCTGAGGGTGCAGTCAGCATTGAACAGGATGTGTCCAACAGGAGTGGAAGCCATGTGCAACGAACCGTGGGGACCACATTGTACCGCATTGGAGGAAGTTGCCCTCCGCAACTATTTCCTAGATTTAAAATAAAACGCTGTAGCTAGTTTTTAAATATTTTTTCCTAATACATGTAATTGGATGTGAAGCTCATCAAGGTTTAATTGTGATTTATCCTACATTATAAGTGTCCCCAATGTCTGCAGGCAGGGCTAGGCTATGTGTCAGCCTGGGAGCACCCTCTGTGACGGCGGCTTCCTCATCTCCCAGAGCAAACAGACGAGAAGAGAGTGAAGGACTGAGGTCCGGTAAAGTTCACGGGTGCAGCGGGGAACCTGCAGGCCTCTGCCTAGGGGGGACAAGGTATTCCTCAACTCATTCTCCCCCACTAAGTCAGGTTCACCTGCTCCAGTCGGCCTTTCTGTCACCTCAGTGGCTGTCACTGCCCCCTCTTTCTGCTGCCATTTGTGACCCTGAGAAGAACCCAGGTAGCTCTAGTCACCTGTCCTTGGGGTTGTTATGTCCGCTTGACAGGATTCTCTAGGCCCTTCCTTACTTCATGATAAGGCAGCAGGGACAGCCACCTCCACAGGTATCTCCTGGCACTTCTCTAATGGCCCTTTCCTTTGGGCTTGGTGTCCCTCCCGAGTTCCTCGGAAGAGGTTTCTTGCTTTCCCAGATTCCACCATCAGGAAAAAAGAGCGTTTCCTCTACCCTCTTAGGTTCAGAGCACCCAGGTCTGCACATTCTACTGGAAAAAGGTGGCTCATCAAGAGAAAAGATGGATTTTGATTCCCTGTGACCAGAGAGTTCACAGAAAGGTGGGGGGCACAGAGGCCGTTGACTCTGGGACTTCTGTGTCATCATATTCACAGGGTTGGGGAGGCAGAGAGCAGTTCTGGAAGATGAGTGATTTAGCAGAAATCAGTGCGCCCTCGGGAGAGCAGAGGCGGGTGCAGTACTTCATGGTGGTACCTGGGTGGGTGATTTCTCCTCCCAGTGCTGACCTGTGTCAACGCACTGCCTGGGGTGGTAAGACCAAACTTTCCCGCTTGTGCAGCTCCTCGGGGGTGGACTCTGAATAGCTGAGCTCTTTTAGTAGATAAGAGCAGTGTAGAGAAAGCCCCTCCTGTACTGGCCATGCTCAAACACTAAGCTCCCAGTGAGCCTTAGGTCTCTGTGGCCTTCTGGGACCCTTCTCCAGACACCCCACCATAACTGTCCGCACCTGCTCCGGACACTGAGCATCTGGCTGGCCGAAGGCCACACCTATGCCTGCTAAGCACTCATAACCTCTCATTCTGCATAACCCAGTGGGTGCGAACCTCTGGTTCCCAGGTCCTGCCTCCTGGTTGAGCAGCCTCAATGTCCACATTCTGGGTGCTGGGTCCCGGCCTGTGACCTCCTGGCTCAGCAGCCTCACTGTCTACATCCTGGGTGCTGGGTCCCGGCCTCTGGCCTCCTGGCCTTGCTGTAGGTCTTGCCCCCATCTTGGTCCTCAGGCTTCACAATCCCCATTTGTGACTCTCCTGTCCTCTCCACTCCCTGCATCAGTTTCTTCTTATCTGGTGGGGCTGCCCCGGGCCCTGCTAGTGACTGCTGGCGACCAGTCCCTACCACCCCATCCTCTGGGGGCCTCTGTGGCAGCTCCCTGCCCATGGCCTCCTCCTACTCCCACACTTCCTTCCAGGCTTCCTGTGGCCCCAGGGGACCTCCCTGCTTCCCCTCTGCTGCCCATGTCCCGAGTGTTGTGTCTGCAGGTGTTGTTTTGGGGCCTCCGTTACTGGCCTGTCCCTCAGTGTCCTTGTGTGCTCTGTAGTTGCTCAACCCTTGACCTGTGGTTGCTCAACCTCTCAACCCTCGACCTCTCAAACCCTGCTTTATGGAAACTCTGTGGAGTTCTGGCACCTGGAGGCCTGGAAAGGGACCTTGGGAAGAGTCCAGATAAGGGCATTCAGCCAAGTATCACTGACTTGGAGTCACAGCAGATGTTTTCCCCACCTCTGGGCCCTGCCGCTATTTGAGCCGCAGCCTCCAGGGTCATGGCCACCTGGACATCCCCCACACCACAGTTGCATGCTTTCCCCCTCTCCTCTGCATGCTCCTCTCACTCTCGGCCACTGGGGACCCCTGGGCCGAGAGAGAAGCTTCCGATTGCAGGAGGGGTCTCTCCTCGCACCCTTCTGTGGTCTGTCCTACTTCTCTGCAGCTCCAGGTTACCCCATCTCTTCTCCGTGGCAGTGGCTGCCCAACAGGTATCCCTAGCTCAGCATGTTAGCAATTCTTTGTTAGAATTGTGTCAATTATTTTTAGACTGTTTTAGCTCTTAACTAGGAATTAGAGCTGATAATCATTGGATATTTTGTGCTAACATCTCAATTAATGTAGTACCACAAATTATTTGCAAAATTGAAGGAACTTTTTCATCATTGCTTACAAGGGATCAGTAAATTCAGACACCACTGGAGACGTGAATTGCACCAGTGCTTTTTGTATTTGTCCTTCTCAGCTTGCGTTTTATAACATTGCCTTAGTTAATAATGCTGTTTGTTAATGGTGTTTGGTTTGGACTAACTTGCGATGAAGCCTGTGCCCTCTCCAGCCTTGCACGCGGTGTCCCTTCCTCCTGTCCCTGCCCATCAGGCCTCAGACACTTGTGTACACATTGTTGGGCTTCCTCTCAGCTGAACTGGAGTACTGAGAATAAGCAATGAATTCAGCCCAGTGATGTTCGGGAATTTATGGGGGATCAGGGTGGCATTTGGGGCTGCTGTGAAACAGGTGGACGACTGAGTAAATAACACTGGGATAGGTTTCTCGCCAGTGGAGAGGGGAAATAAACCCTGGGCTCCTGGCTGAACTTGTCACACTAAGATGAATCCCACAGAGGTCAGGGGTTAACACACGCAGCGTGAATCAAGGGCCCTGCGTCTGATCACGGGAGCTTGGTGAGCAGCACTGATCACGGGAGCTTGGTGAGCAGCACTGACGCTGCCTTGTAAGAACAAAACATTGGACAGAAAACTGAAAGCCTGTCTTTGATACAGGCAGGGAGCAGATGCAGAACTGAGGCCCCAGGAAGGCTGAAGTAGATGAGCACCCCCAGCATGGAGGCCTTCCCCTAGGGCTGGCCCCAGAAATGGTTAACAAGGAGAAGCCTAAAGGAGCTTTTAGGAGCTTGGGGCTAGGAGTAAAAACTTGGTGTCCAGGACATGCCAAATGGGTGGTAGGGGAGGAGGGTGGCTCTACTGAGTCCCCTGTGACACCAATCATAGTAAGGACTCATGAGAGACAGAGCGCCAGAAGGCCCTAGGCAGTCCTGGGCAGGCACTAGCAGAGAGGACACCTCATGATTACAGAAACAGAGGAAAGGGCAGATAGCCAGTGGATCATAGGTAGTGACAAGTTGTCAGGTACACCCTCTAAAATAAGAGTGCTTGATATCAAGGGACAGAAATGCATAGGGCAGGGCATACCATTGGGCAGTGAGCAGGAACCAGTTATGCAGGCCATCTGGGACAGCATGGTGACTCTCCGACAGGAGAAGGAGGCACACCCAGAGAGTGCCCTCCGACTGCAGTGTGCACGCAAGGCCAGTGAGCGCCTGCCAGTGCATCTGGAAATGCACTTCCCCCTGTTGAGCCGTTTCTGCTTCCAAGCAGTTACAAGAAATAACCTAAACGTCCATCAGGAAGAGACTGGATTTAGTGACACCTGCACCAGCAGGGAGAACAAACAGGTCACGTCTCAGAGCTGATGCTGAAAGTTGTCCTCAAATGATAAAACAAATCTTAGGGTGGCGTGTAGTGAAGGATTTCATTTCTGTAGAAGCAGATACTGTATAAACATGTATGTTGAAAATCAGCAATGGTTATTAGCAGTTATCTCTGGGGGGTAGGGTTCTAGAAGACATTGGCTTTCCTACGGTCCCTGCACACGCCTGGGAGCACATGTCCTTATGTGTATAGAGGACACAGGCGAATGCATCACACTGCAGTAGGAGCCAAGGTTCTTGTGATAACAACACAGCAGCACCCCTTTTAAGTAAAAGTGAAGGTGCTGTGCCAGAATTTTCATTTACGGATCAGGGTGTCTCATTTGTACCTAGCTTAGAAAAAAAGCAGCTCCCAAACATTGTGGGGGGTCTCAGGTTCCCTCACACTCTTGAAAATTACTCAGGATTCTTGGGAGCTTTTGTGTGTGTACATTACATATGAATTACACATGTATTGTGATAAAAATAAAAACTAACATTTAAAAAAACTTAACTCATTTTATAAGGACAGTAATGAACCTCTTTCATGGTCACATACCTGACATTTTCCAACAAGAATAGTTATATTTCTAAAACAGAAAATGCCAGAATGGTATATTTTTAAAATTTTTACGTATTTCTGAATATTTTTAGTTTCTCTTTTTTTAGGGAGACAGGGCATGTGCTAGAGTGTAGCTGGGTCATCACAGCTCACAGTAGCCTCACACTGTTGGGCTCAAGCAATCCTCCTGCCTCAGCCTCCCAAGGAGCTTGGACTGCAGGTGCCTACCACAACACCAGGCTGATTTTCTTCTATTTTCTCAAACTACTGACCTCAAGTGACTCTCCTGCCTTAGTGCCACCACCACCACCACCACCTCCACCCCACCACAGCCCGTGCTAGGATTGTAGGCGTGAGCCACTGCGGCTGGCCCCATGTCCTAATGGAAGGCAGCACAATTCTCATTTCTGCTTCCATATACTCAAGTGTATTGGGAAGTATTATTTGGGTCCTAGTATTTGTTAGAAATCTGTCCTCATGCAGGCACTTGGTTCAAAAAGTAAGGGACGTTGTAATAATCTTTTCAGATAACTTTCGCTACTTTTCTTTGTTACTACACCAAAATTCAACAAATAATAGTTTCCTGAGTGGTAGTTGGAAAATAGAAATTGAAGACTTAGTGACCTTTTCATCCTCTTCTCTATGAAAATCTTAAACTCCGAATGGATCTTTTATCTATGTATGATTTTGTAACATCATGTATTTAGAAAATACTGGCTAACTGAAAAAATCATTATCTCCAAAATGTTGGCACATTTCATCATAACAGTATCAAAAATTCACATCTGTTCCTGTCACCATCAGTCTCATCAGAAAAGTCTAAATTCTGGCAAATTGTCAAGTTTATGGTGGTAGATTCACGTTTTCCAGAATTATAATTTTCTCTTTAAAATTCAGATTTCATTTTCGGTAGCAAACTGTCTCTGTCATTTTCTTTGAAGTAGCTGGCTCACCAAATTTTCAAGAAAAGTTGTGTCAAATGCCCAAATTTTAGTCATCACTGTGTGTCTTTCAGTCATTCATTTAAATAGAATGATCCTTCCTGAAGTAGACTATGATGAAAGTGTTGCTTTCCATCTGTGCTGGTGGGCAGCTATCTGACCTGGAGCCGCGCTCTCACCTGGCCCTGCTGCACATGAGCCCAGCGTGCCCTGCTGTTTCTCCTGTGGCAACTGCTGTTTCTCCTGCGGCACCTGAGAAGGCCGTCAGCCAGCCGCACTGATTGCAGTTTCCTGGCTACTGGTGGGCCCTGTGTGATGGCAGAGGTTCTCAGGTGGAGCTGGCACTTCATCTCACTGCCTAGGTGCAGGGGGAGGGGGGGCAGCAGAGCGCAAGACCCACCATCATAGCACCTAAGATGTCTCTCCACACCACTGATACAAACACTGAGATGTAAAGGGCAAGCCTTTCTCCAAGAGCTGCAGGTTGTTGTAAGCTGTGATGGTATAGCACTCTACCAGGGTGATAAAGTGAGACTCTGTCTCTCTCTAAAAAAAAAAAAAGGCAAGCCATTCTTTATTGTTAATGTGGGTGTAGATGCCATGTTATGGGTCCCCTGAACATGTCTCAAGGACCCCATACTGCACACAGCTAGTGTGGAGAATGGCGCTAACTGTGAGGAGAGCTGAGGAGTGCTGCCTGTGGGAAGGATTTCCTAGGGCACCTAGGACAGTGTCTTTTCAGGACAGTGTCTCCAGGCATACTGTGCCGCTAGGCTGGCACGTCCTGGCTAGGATGCCACATACATTGGGTGGCTTACTGGTTAACCACCGAGGCTGTGAGCACACCTGCAGGGACACCTCTTGCTTAGGCCTGGGGGCACACTAGCACCCCCACCACTGACACTAGAGCTGTTTCCTTATGACTTTCTAAAAGATGTCCTTTAGCAAAAGCAGAGTTCATGTAGCAACATGATATGGCAGTGGGCTCCAGTCTCCTCACTAGGACCCAGGCAGGCAGTTTAGGAGCTGGTATGTCCTTGCTCACAGGTGGTGTCCAGTGAGAAATGACCTTTCCTGCTGGGTCTGGCATGATGGTGGGTGCCTGGCTAGGATGAGAACTAGCAGACAAGGGAGAAAGGGAAGCTGGGTGCACAGTGAGATGAGCATGTGCAACAGGGGGCCCCCTGGGCCCAGGCTGGACAGCACGGCCCTTCAGTGCTTGATCCTGGAATGTCAGCTCCCGGAGACCCACAAGGTGTGTGCGTGACTGGCATGTGGTTATACACATATTTGTCTTTTTCTAAGAAATATAAACTAGAAGAGCCTCCTTTTTCATGTTGCTTAAAAAGGGGGAAAATAAAATAAAAATTGGAGAGGGACTACTTTTCTTAAAAACATTCAAGCAGGTTCTGCGCCCATGGCTCAAAGGGCTAAGATGCCAGCCACATACAACTAAGCTGGCAGGTTCAAATCCACCCCAGGCCTACCAAACAACAATGACGGCTGCAACCAAAAAAATAGCCGGGCATTGTGGCAGGGGCCTGTAGTCACAGCTACTTGGGAGGCGGAGGCAGGAGAATCACTTGAGCCCAGGAGTTTGAAGTTGCTGTGAGCTGTGATGCCACAGCACTCTACCCAGGGCAACAGCTTGAAGCTCTGTCTCAAAAAAAAAAAAAAAAAAAATGCAAGCATTAACTTTCCCACTGAATAATTGCATTTCTGGTGTAAAGCACTAGGTTACTCTGGCTAGCGTTAAGGAAATCTGTCTTCTGTAGAAAAGACGATTTTGTGCATCATCTGCTCTATTTGAGCTTAATTTCTAGTTTAACCAAACATTGTTTGAGGTCCGCCTAGGAGATTCTGGAAGCCTGAGATACAGGGGGCCTCACTACTGTGTGCCTTTCTTGGGCACAACACACAAAAGGCCAAACTGGGGCGTTTGGGTCACAGTCTCAGTGTCTAGCCAGTCATGGAAGGGCATCGTCCACCCAGTGGAGGCCTGACGGGAGCAGATGGGACGACCTTTCTGTGGTCCCATCTCCTTCCTTTCCTCTTTGCGGCTCTGTGCATTCGTTCTCAGTGGCCTTGTGAATGGAGGACCAGCAGGACATGCTGTTCTGTGTCCTGGGGAGCATGCTGGCTGCTTGGTACCAGGGACTGCAGAATGCCACATTACTTGTTGGCAGACACCCCGAGTGCTTAGCCAGTGGCATCTTCTGGCAGAGTATGAAGGTTTCCATCTTTGTGCCTGTTGCATACGTGACCTGTCAACTCACACCAAACTCTTCATCCTGTAAGAACCTGCATTCACATGTGTTCCTTCCATGAGAAGGGAGTGCCCAGGAGAAGCCTGGGCTAAAAGCTGTTTCCCTTCCCAGCATAGATGCTTGAAATGAAGACAGTGGTGTCGGTTGACATGCTTCTGGGCTGAGGTATATCGTTGCCCATATGTTTTTTCAGTTGTCACTGAGAATTGCACTAGGCACCAGTTCTCAGGCCTAGGAACACATAGGGAACAGCATCCTGCTCACAGTCCTTAAAGACACAGTTATCTGGCACTCCCGTCAGGGAAGACCTAACCTCCTAGACAGCAAGAGCAGCCTCCCTCACATGCTTCTTCCCATGTTCGTGTGGTGGGTGCTCATGTCTGTTTTAGGGTCCGGGTTAGTAAGTGCCCGGCTGCTTTCCCGACCCCTCAGACAGACTGACTGTCACACCTGGAGTGAGGGCGCCAGCGTTTTCCTTCTCACCAGCAGGGGTGCTGGTGTCAGCAGTGGAGAGAGCAGGGGTGCTGGTGTCAGCAGTGGAGAGAGCAGGGGTGCTGGTGTCAGCAGTGGGGAGAGCAGAGGTGCTGGTGTCAGCAGTGGGGAGAGCAGGGGTGCTGGTCAGCACTGAGGAGAGTAGCTCCTTCAGGCACTGGTTTTGCCCGTTAATGTGGTAAAGGGCTGAGCACATGGTGTGGCTCCTTATGACACCACCTCATGAGCCCTGTTCCCTGGCCACCCCCTGGGGCACAGACCTCTCAGCCTGGCTGCTCCTACTTCCCTGTTCCTGGGTCAACCTCCTCTGTAGCCACCCAGAACGGGTTTCCAGGGGCTGAAGTGTCTGCTTGGGTCGTTCCTGTCCTTTATGACCTGACTCAGCCATCTTCCTTGACCCACCTCCCCCAGGCCCACTTCCCAAGTTCACAATCTGGTGACTGGATTCTGAGGCCCCCGCAGGACTGTGCGCCTTGATCAGATCTCTCTCCACCGTGGGCTTAGGTGAGCAGCAGCTCCCACAGGTGTCTCCCCTCACAGACCATGAACTCAGGAGGGCAGAGAGGAGCCTGTTCCACTTTCTGCCTTCCAGCTACCCAAGAGGGGACTTTATGCAGGTGTTAATTTTCTAGAAACTTGTCTAGCCTGCTTGAATTGCTAATAGCTATTGAATAAAACCTAGATTCTAATATAATATGCATTTTTGATGAATCTCAGAAAAACACAGGAAGGAAGAGACAGATGTCCTTCATTTGCAGTTAATTAATACTCTGGGTATCCATTGAGATGTTCAGTGGTGTAGTCGTCAGACTACAGAATGCAGGTTCTAGTGCCATCACAGGCTGGGATAACTTTAAGCTTCATACTGAATTTTTTAGTACCTCTGAGAATGGGTTGCCAGCCTCATAGTAACAGCTGATTCTGATGGAGCACTTCCCAGCTGCCAAGCACTGGACATCATCTATCTGTTCATATATAAAAGGTGACTTTGGCAGAAGGCATATTTAAACAAAGCTGTGGTCTGGAAAAGTGTTGCTGGTTACAGATTCATTCATTTCTTCTCCACACTCTGAACAACAAGAATTCTTCCATGCAACTGAAAAGATACCCAAGCAAATCAGAACTGTGAGGTTCATTGGGTTGTCTTGAGAAGGTTTCAGTGCACTGTGACCTTCCAGACACTTGTCTGTGGTGGAAGTGTGTCCTCCAAGCCATCAGCTCCTTCTCCTCTGTGAAGATGCCCTCTTCTGTCCACTGGGGACCCACCTTCTTTCCCCTCTTCCTTGAGAGAAAAGCCATCACATTGGCTGCAGGACCAAAGCTTCTCCCACCCACTGTCCCTGGGCTTTCTTCTCTCCATGTCCTTCCTTGTTTCTTCCAGAACGTTCCCTTGGAGGTTCCTATTTCTGATTCTCCCAGGGCCTGTCTGCAGGCCACTCCATCACTCCCCGTCAGCTGCTTGCCCAGCTACTGAGCCCTCTCAGGCATGGAGTGAGGGTGGCGCCTGTCAGGTGATGAGGATGGTGTCCGGGTGAATGTGAGTCTGGGCACTTAACAACTCCTGCTAGTTGGAGGAGAATGTAAGTTAAAGCTAAGAAGATAAAGGTCAGCAGCTGCAGTGTTCTAGTCCCATGTGTTATCAGCTTAGACAAGAAAAGCTGTTGTCACACAATGTTCTTTAATTTTTTTTTCAAACACACTACATTATTGTTGCTAACATGTTTTTTGAAGGTCACTTGTACTTCTCTACTTTATTTTACGGATAGCTTTCAGGAGCTATGGTGTGTGACCAGTCAGGCATGTCTGGGGGTGGGACCGGAGGACTGCAGAGCCCACTGTGCTGGGGAGGTCTTAGGTTCTCACTCTATCTTGGTGAACACTACTAGCCAGGCCCCAAGCTGCAGAAAATCTGTAGGTTGGTACCAAGATTGTACACGTAAGCATATCAGCACAAAGTTTTGGTGTCAACTTGGCACGTGAGTTAGCAGATAGCCCCCAGCCCCTTTGAAGCCCCCAGGAGAGCCTTCTTTGTACTCCTGGAGAGCCACTCTCAGCTCCCATGGACCCAGGACCCTTCCTGACCCCAGCACGCCTGCCTGTAAGCTCTGGAGTCTGGTCACAGTGTCCTCTGGCTCTCCACAGTAATGCCCCACCTCCCACTGCCCTTGGGGTCCCGCCACTCTGAAGGCCAGGTCGTGATACCAGCACACCCTCTCTGCCCTCTGACCATGTGACCCTGCGCCTCAGGCTTCTAGGTTCCAGGGCACCTTTACAATCGTAGGTGATGAGGGGGGGAATGTCACCTCTGCTCCAAGTTTGAGAAGGTATTTGTGCTCTTTGCTACCTAAAGAACAGGGACAGGCACAGGCCTGCGGGTGCTACCCTCATATGTGCCCTCGGGAGCTGGCCCGTCCCCAGAGCTCTGCAGAGCAGCCCTCATGGAGTAAGTCACCACATCTCCTAACGAAAGAGGCATCTCAGTGTCCTGGGAGCAGAGTCCTTGAGAGTGGAGGCTTTCAGGGTAAAAATCTGCCTCATCTGTGTTCATTTATTTTGAGCACTGTGAAATTGCTGGGAAGGTTCAGAGCACGTGGAGAAAACAGGCATCTGTATTTGCATTTCTGTGAGTCATGTTACCTTCAGGTGTATCTTACTTAGGAAAACTTTCCCAAAATAGTTTCCTCAGAGGCTGCTTTGTAGGACATCCATTGGTTTTGTCTTCTGACAGGCTTCCGTGTTTGAGAGACTTCCTTAGCAAAGTTTAAACACATTTGGAGACATTTTTGTGCTAACTGTTGAATGTGACAAGCCCGGGTCCCTCACAGGAGGAATGTCCTTGAGGAAGATTTCTCTGACCTGGTGTATCACGGGACATTTTGCATATGCCGTACTTCATGACACCTTACAGGAAAGACACAGTTCAGTCCTTAATTGATTTAGTTTTGAGAGGGGTCTCACTCTATTACTTGGGCTGGGCTGGGGTGGCATGATCATAGGACATGCAACCTCAAACTCCTAGGCTCAAGCAGTCCTCATGATTCAGCTTCCTTGCTGAAGCTATAAGCACGTACCACCACACTGGGCTGATTTTTTTTTTTTTTTTTGTAGAAATGTGATCTCACTGTATTGTCCAGGATGGTCTTAATATATTTGTGGAGGAGAGTGGATAGCATCTTTGTGAAAACCAGAAAATAAGTCCGCAAGGGCACTGACTTTGTTGGCTTCCCTATTAAATATCCCCGAGAGGTTGCTGGCCCCGCATAGCAGCAGTCAGGGCTGAGGAGGCCTGAGGACAGAGCCGAGGAGGGCTGAGGACAGGCATCTGCATGCCCCGTGCCACACATTTCCCGCAAGGACAGGTCATCCCACAGCTAAGGGGTGATTAAAAGTTTTAACCCCTCCAGGTCCCTGTGTTTGTGTTAGTCCCCACGGTGATTGGCAGCTGGTCTTGGGTGGGTCAGGCCAGGCCCACTCTCTGTTCTGACAGTCCTGTATAGAGTGGCCTCTTCAGTCACTGCCCTCAAGGGCAGGCAGACGTCACTGTGCTGTTGCTGTCCTGAGGTTGTGTGGGGTTGGCCCTGCAGGGCCCACAGGAACCTGTCTTCCCTAACCCCTGGGCCATAAGCACCTCTGATCTCAGATGGTATTTTGCACAGGGAAGGTACTAGTTGAAAATTAAATAGAATTTGTGTCATATGTATCCGGGCATTTTCTTAGTGTAGACAGCTGATCTTCCTGGGTGTGCTGTTGCAATACTGCCCCTGACCTCTGACGTTACCATGTGTTTCCTCCCTGCTGGCACAGTGCCACTGCTCTCTGCTGGCACAGTGCCCCTCTCCCCTGATGTCACAGTACTCCTCCTCTCTGCTGGCACAGTGCCCCACCTACCTGATGTCACCAGGCATCTCCTACCTGCTGGCACAGTGCCCCTCCCCCCCATGTCAGAGTGCCCCTCCTCTCTGCTGGCACAGTGCCCCACCAACCTGATGTCACCAGGCATCTCCTACCTGCTGGCACAGGGCCCCTCGCCCCCATGTCACAGTGCCCCTCCTCTCTACTGGCACAGTGCCCCACCTACCTGATGTTACCAGGCATCTTCTACCTGCTGGCATGATGCCCCTCCTCTCTGCTGACATGGTGCCCATCCTCTCTGCTGGCACAGTGCCCCTCCTAACTGCTGACACAGTGTCCCTCCTCTCTGTTGGCATGGTGCCCCTCTTACCTGCTGGCACAGTGCCCCGCTCTCTGATGTCACCGTGTATCTTCTACCTGATGTCACAGTGCCCCCTCAGTGTTACGATGCCTCTCCTCTCTGTTGGCACAGTGCCCTCTTCCCTGCTGGCACCATGCCTCTCCTACTGCTGACACGGCGCACTTCTGACCTGCTTGCACAGTGCGTCTCTTAACACAGGAAACTCATAGGGGCCTCCTGTCTCACCTGTGGATCATGACTCTTACACAAAAAGCTATGAAAACTGATGTGATTTTGTGTATTCTACGTAGCAGAGTAGAAAGAGAAAGGATTCTCTTCAACATCTAGAAAATTAAGCCTAGTTTTATGACTGAGAAAGTAAGCAATTTTGATGGCCTTGCTGGGCTTTTCAGTGGTATCTGATGGACCAGTGGACATGGAGTCTGCGTTATTGAGACCAATGTGCGAAGGTTCTTTGAGCCGTCTGAAGTCCTTTGCTCTGCACCTAGTTTGCGTCCTTGCACTTGGGTGTGGATCCTGGGAGCTTCGCTGTGTGCGCTTCATGAATAAAGTGACCTGGAGAATTCTGTAGGAAGCTTTCTACCACCCACCCCTCCAACTTGATAAATCCTAAAGTTCTTAAAGATTTTTCTCTAAAGGAAAAGGAATCAATTAGGGGTGTTCCTTTGTTCAACTAGCTTATATCCCCAGAGGATTTGGTTACAGATGTGTTTATGTCAGTGCCAGGTTTATAGTTGATTTTCAGACTGATACTAATTCAGTAGGACAGTGCCTGTGCAGTGTGCAAGGGATACTGAACTCCACATCAGATAGGACCACTCAGGAGAGCAGCACAGATGCAGCTCACAGCCGGTGGGTGAATGTGGGGATTGAAGGGAGGGAGGGGTAGATGATAGATGGGTAGATTGGTAGAGATAGCTGCCTGGGTAGACAGGTGGATAGACTGATGGATGGGATGGGTAGTATAAACAAAAGTATTAATTAATAACAGAAAATACATGCATACTGTAACAGCCATTTTTATGGTATTACTTGACGGTTTTATACTTAAACATGAAGCATGCGTAGGGAATAAGACTCTTGATTCACCAGCAAACCACTAACATAAGGCAGATTAATCAACAGGAGAAAAGGCATGCAAGTGAATTGAACTTGTGTATACAGTAGCCTTCCTAGTGAAGACCCAGTCATACAGGGAGAACTGTCTCTTTTTATGCTTAGGTTGAACAATGCGTGGACAGCCATGTAGAGACGTGATTGCGCCAAAGGGCACATAGAATGCTAGCAGACTGATGGGGGACCCAGCAAGGGCAGGTTGTCCAAATTCCTCTTCACTCTCTGATTGGTGTCCTTCTTCCTGGGTGTGGGGCAGGACCCTCTCTGGAATGGGTAGGTTTCTTGACCTGTAGTCCTACAAGGCAGGTCAGAGAATTTCCTTATGGCCAGTTTTACAGGGACTAGTTGTAGGTTTATGGCTGGCTTTAGGGAACAGGTTTCTGGATTTTATGGCTCGCCTCAGGGAAGAAGGATTCTAATACCCTTGTCCAGATTGGGGGCGAAGGGGGGGCAGAGGAGGAAATTGAGAGGTCAGAAGGAATTCAGGAAAAGGGAGAGGGACACTTTCACAACTGAAGCCCCTTTTAGGCCTGATTTTCTGAGCCCCACTGTGCATATGCATTCAGCCTTAAGTGTTGGTGTGCTTATTTGCAATAATTAATTTTCAGACCAAGATTGTGGAGACAGACTTAAACCTTATTTATGGTCAGAAATGAATCAAAAATAAAGTTTAATGCCCCCATGAAGTTTTGCTGTCTCACAGTGTGAAATTTTTTTTTTTTTTGCTATTGTTGGGGATTTATTGAGAGTACAAGAAACCAGGTTATATTGATTGCATTTGTTAGGTAAAGTCCCTCTTACAGTTGTGTCTTGCCCCCAAAGTTGTGTCACACACCAAGACCCCACCCCCTCGCTCCTTCCCTCTCTCTGCTCTTCCTTTCTCCCACCCCTACATCCTTCTTCCTGTCTCTGCTCTCCCCTTGCCCCACCTCCACCATGTCATAAATTGTCACTAATTGTCCTCATATCAAAATTGAGTGCATAGGATTCATGCTTCTCCATTCTTGTGATGCTTTACTAAGAAGAATGTATTCCACTTCCATCCAGGTTAATACAAAAGATGTAAAGTCTCCAATTTTTTAATGACTGAATAGTATTCCGTGGTGTACATAGACCACAGCTGGTTAATCTATTCCTGGGTGGGCGGGCATTTAGGCTGTTTCCATTTTGGTGATTGTAAAGTGAGCTGCGATAAACAGTCTAGTGCAAGTGTCCTTATAATAAAAGGATTTTTTTCCCTCTGGGTAGATGCCCAGTAATAGGACTGCAGGATCAAATGGGAGGTCTAGCTTGAGTTCTTTGAGGGTTCTCCATACTTCTTTCCCAAAAGGTTGTATTAGTTTGCAGTCCCACCAGCAGTGTAAAAGTGTTCTTCCCTTTTCTCCACATCTACGCCAGCTTCTGCAGTTTAGAGATTTTGTGACATGGGCCATTCTCGCTGGGGTTAGATGGGATCTCAGGGTGGTTTTGATTTGCATTTCTCTAATAATTAGGGATGATGAGTATTTTTGGATAAGTTTGTTAGCCATTCGTCTCTCTTCTTTAGAGAAGGTTCTATTCATGTCTCTTGCCCATTGATATATGGGATTGTTGGCTTTTTTTCATGTGGATTAATTTGAGTTCTCTTTTTTTCATGTGGATTAATTTGAGTTGTCTTTTGTCTGATTCAAAATATACAAATATCCTTTCCCATTCTGCAGGTTGTCTATTTGCTTTGGTTGTTGTCTCCTTAGCTGTACAGAAGCTTTTCAGTGTAATTAAGCTGCATTTGTTTATTTTTGTTGTTGCAATTGCCACAGCAGTCTTCTTCATCAAGTCTTCTCCCACCCTGATATCTTACAGTGTTTTTCCTATGCTTTTTTTAGGGATTTTTATTGTTTCCTGCCTTAAATTTAAGTCCTTTATTCATCTTGAATCAATTTTTTTGAGTGGAGAAAGGTGAGGGTCCAGTTTCAGTCTTTTACATGTGGATATCCAGTTCTGCCAGCACCATTTATCGAATAGGGAGTCTTTCCCCCAGTGGATGTTCAGTGTATGTTCTTGTTTGGTTTATTGAAAATTAGGTGGTTGTAAAATGTTAGTTTCATTTCCTGGTTTTCTGTTTGATTCCAAATGTCTGTGTCTCTATTTTTGTGCCAGTACCATGCTGTCTTAACCTCTAAGTATTGTTGGTATTTTAATGGGTATGGCATTGAATCGGTAGATTGCTTTGGGAAGTAAGGACATTTTAACAATGTTGATTCTTCCCAACCTTGAGCATGGTGTGTTCTTCCATTTGTTAATATCCTCTGCTATTTCCCTTCTTAGGGTTTCCTAATTTTCTTCATAGAGGTCCTTCACTTTCTTTGTTAGGTATTCCTAGGTATTTCATTTTCTTTGAAGCTATGGTGAAGAGAGTTGTGTTCTTTATAGCTTCTCATCTTGCCTGTTATTGGCGTATACAAACGCTACTGATTTGTGGACATTCCTGAGACATTACTATATTTTTTGGTGACTTCCAGGAGTCTCATGGTTGAGTCTTTGGGATTCTCTAAGTATAAGATCATATCGTCAGCATAGAGGGAGAGTTTGACCTCCTCTGCTCCCATTTGGACGCCCTTTATTTCCTTGTCTAATTGTATTGGCTAGAACTTCCAGCACTATGCTGAATAGTAATGGTGACAGAGGACAACCCTGTCTGGTTCCAGTTCTAAGAGGAAAAGCTTTCAGTTTTACTCCATTCAGTAAAATATTAGCTGTGGGTTTGTCATAGATAGCTTTGATCAGTTTAAGAGATATGTCACCTATGCCTATACTTTTCAATATTCTAATTAGAAAAGGATGCTGGATTTTATCGAATGCTTTTTCTGCACCTATTGAGAGGATCATATAGTCTTTGGTTTTACTTCTGTTGCTATGGTGAATAACATTTATAGACTTGCGTATATTAAACCAGTCTTGCATCCCCTCTTTGCTGATGATATGATCTTATACTGAGAGAACCCTAAAGACTCAACCACAAGACTCTTGGAAGTCATTAAAAAATACAGTAATGTTTCAGGAAATAAAATCATTGTCCACAAGTCAGTTGATTTTGTGTACTCCAACAATTGCCAAGATGAGAGGTTAATTAAAGACACAACTACCTTCACCATAGTTCCAAGGAAAGTGAAATACTTAGGAATATACCTAACAAAAGAGGTAAAAGACCTCTATAAAGAAAGTCATGAAACCTTAAGAAAGGAAATAGCAGAGGACTTTAACAAACAGAAGAACATAACATGCTCATGGTTGGGAATAATCAACATTGTTAAAATGTCTATCCTTCTCAGAGCAACTTACCAGTTTAACACTATTTCTATTAAAATACCAACCTATTTTCAAGACATGGAAAAAGTGATTCTGCATTTTGTATGGAACCAGAAAAAAAAAAAAACCCATGTAGCTAAGGCAGCTCTTAGTAATAACAACAAAGCCAGGGATATCACCATACCAGATTTTAGGCTGTACTACAAGACCATAGTGGTCAAGCAAAAATAGTGGTACTGGCACAAAAATAGAGACATAGACATTTGGAACCAAACAGAAAACCAGGAAATGAAACCAGCAACTTACAGCCACTCAATCTTCAATAAACCTAACAAGAACATTCACTGGGGGAAAGACTCCTTATTTAATAAATGGTGCTGGGAGAATTGGATATCCACATGTAAAAGACTGAAACTGGACCTGCAACTTTCTCCACGCACAAAAATTGATTCAAGATGGATAATGGACTTAAATTTAAGGCATGAAATGATAAAAATCCTGAAAGAAAGAATAGGAAAAACACTGGAAGCTATTGGCCTAGGGAAAGACTTTATGAAGAAGACTGCCATGGCAATAGTAACAACTGCAACAATAAACAAGTGGGATTTAATTAAATTGAAGAGTTTCTGTACAGCCAAGGAGACAACAGCCAAAGCAAATAGACTACCTACCCAATGGGAAAGGATATTAGCATATTTTTAATCAGACAAAGGTTTAATAACTAGGATCTATACAGAACTTCAATTAATCCACAAGAAAAAAAAATCCCATACATCAATGGGGAGGAGAGATGAACAGAACCTTCTCTAAAGAAGATAGATGAATGGCTAGCAAATACATGAAAAAATGCTCATCCTCCCTAATTATTAGAGAAATGCAAATTAAAACCACCCTGAGATATCTTCTAACCCCAGCGAGAATGGCCTATATCACAAAATCTCAAAACTGAAGATGCTGGCACAGATGTGAAGAGAAAGGATCACTTTTACACTGCTGGTGGGACTGCAAACTAATACAACCTTTTTGGAAGGAAGTATGGAGAACCCTCAAAGAACTCAAGCTAGACCTCCCATTTGATCCTGCAGTCCCATTACTGGGCATCTATCCAGAAGGAAAAAAAAAAACTTTTTATTATAAAGATACTTGTACTAGGCTGTTTATTGCAGCCCAATTTACAATTGCTAAAATGTGGAAACAGCCTAAATGCCCTTCAACCCAGGAATGGATTGGCAAGCTGTGCTATATGTATGCCATGGAATATTATTCAGCCATTTAAAAAAAAATGGATATTTTGCAGCATTTGTACTAACCTGGATGGAGGTGGAACACATTATCCTTAGGGAAGCATCACAGGGATGGAGAAGTATGAATCCTATATATTCAACTTTGATATGAGAACAATTAATGACAATTAATGACATGGTGGGGCATGGGGGAAGGGGAGAGCAAACACAGAAGGAGGGAGGGGGTGAGGCTAAGGAAAAAAAGAAAAGAAAATAGTGACTAATTCTCACATAAATTGCATTCAATTTTGACTAAAGTACATTACTTAAACATTAATTTTTACTTCAACTTGTTAATATGTTGTTTAGGATATAGGATACTGCATCCTCATTTAAAAGTGAATCATGTTTGTAATTTCCCCTTTATAATAATATATTTTTTCCAATTTTAATA
>CAUYTI010074255.1:0-18883 GCA_963575145.1 Galago senegalensis
ACAGGCGCCCACCACAATGCCTGGCTATTTTTTGGTTGCAGCCGTCATTGTTGTTTGGCGTGTCCGGGCTGGGGATTCGAACCCGCCATCTTAGGTGTATGTGGCTGGCACCTTAGCCACTTGAGCCACAAGCACGGAGCCTATTCCAGGCCTTCTAGGGCGGTGATTCTCAACCTTCCTAATGCCATGGCCCTTTAATACAGTTCCTGTGGGTTGCAACCCACAGGTTGAGAACTGCTGTTCTAAGGGATAGTATTTCTTTCTTGTGTTTTCCCCAATATTTTGGACTTTACATCCAAATGGAAAGGAAAGAACTAAAAGAGCTTATCCTGTCCAGGAAGCTTCTTCGTATTTCATTCATTCAATTAATTAATTTTATCAGGATATCCTAGCATTCTTTTCACTTTATTTTCAAATATGTTAACTTTTTTGTTCTTTTCCCCATCTTAGAATGTCAACAATAATAATTACTACCTCATTGGGTTGTTGTAAAAATTAAATAGCTAGCATCCAGGCACTTCTGATTATGGCGAACTACTACTGCTTGAGCAACGTTGACCAGAGCATCCACTTGTATTGCTGTGTATGCCATTTCAATCTATTCCCAAAGTACCATCAGTGTAGCCATTTTTTTTTATGACACACCACATCTTTTAAGCTTCCCCACAGGTAGAAGTCAAGGGGTGTTAAATCAGGAGAACATGAGGGAAACTCAACTGTACCTCTTTGTCCTATTGTCTTGGCAAATTCTCATTGAAGTGAGCTCTCTTGTCTTCCTGCATGTAATAATCTTGGGATGAAAACCTTCCATTTTGCTGTTTTAAGAATGCATCCTAGGGGCAGTGCCTGTGGCTCAAGGAGTAGGGTGCTGGCCCCATAAACCGGGGGTAGTGGGTTCAAGGCCAGCCCTGGCCAAAAAAAAAAAAAAGAAAGAAAGAAAGAAAAGAATGCATCCTACCTTGTTTTTTTTTTTTTGAGACAGAGTCTTACTATGTTGCCGTGGGTAGAGTGCTATGGCATCACAGCTCACAGCAACCTCCAACTTTTGGGCTTAAGAGAATCTCTTGCCTCAGCCTCCCAAGTATCTGGGACTACAGACTCTGCCACAATGCCCAACTACTTTTTGTTGCAGTTGTCGTTGTTTGGCTGGTCTGAGCCATGTTCAAACCTGTGGGTTGGAACCCACCACCCCTGGTATATGTGGCTGGCATTGTAACCACTGTGCTATGGTCACTGAGCTGTATCCTAGCTTGTTTTGTTAACTCCTGTCTCATGTGCACATTGTTTGGCAGACTTCTGTGCAAGTATGTAAACTGTTCCAACACCATAGTGGAAGAAACAGGACCTTCTGCTGTGTGGGGCCTTCTAGAGCTTCCCTTGTGCATAGCACACACTGTACCACAGGTATCAAACCTATCACCAAAGTGTGAAGTTGTCAGACGTGTTGGAGGCTCTGTTGCATACTCATGCCTCCATTGTTATACTTCCAGAATGTTCTCGAATTTCAAATACCACTTCAAAAATGGGTTTGTGCTCCTTGAACACAACTGCTTCTGCCATTTTCTTTGACTGTTTCATGTTGACGCATAGCATTCATGATGCCATCTTTTGAACAAATGTCATACTACACATTGCTACCATAATTAAATTCAACTTTGACAAGTAATATATAACATCACTTAAAACATGCACCCTTTTTTGGCACCCCCATATTACTAACTCTTCCCTTCCCTTCCTTCCTTCTTCCCTCCTTTCCTCCCTGCCTCCCTCCCCCCCTTCCTTCCTTCCTTCCTTTGACAGAGTCTCACTACATCATCCTCAGTAGAGTGCCATGGCGTCACAGGTCACAGCAACCTCAAACTCCTGGGCTTAAGTGATTCTCTTGACTCAGCCTCCCAAGTAGCTGGGACTACAGGTGCCCGCCACAATGCCTGGCTATTTTTTGTTGCAGTTGTCACTAGCTCCAGGCTGGGTTAGATCCCATCACCCTTGTTGTATGTGGCCGGCACTGTAACCACTGTGCTACGGGCGCCAAACCTTCTTCTTCTTCTTTTTTTTTTTTTTTTTTTGAGATAGGATCTTACTCTATTTCCTAGGCTAGAGTGCCATGGCATTGCCCTAGCTCAAACTTCTGGGTTCAGGCAATCCTCCTACATTAGCTTCTCCAATAGCTATGAGTACAGGTGCTTACCACAATTTCCAGCTAGTTTTTGTATTTTTTTTTTTAGAGACAGAGTTTCACTTATAGCCTTCAGTAGAGTGCTGTGCCATCATAGCTCACAGCAACTTCTAACTCCTGGGCTTAGGTGATTCTCTTGCCTCAACCTCACGAGTAGCTAGGACTACAGGCACCCACCACAATGCCTGGCTATTTTTTTTTTTGTTGTTGTTGCAGTTTGGCCAGGGCTGGGTTTGAACCCGCCACCCTTGGTATATAGGGCCAGCACCCTACTCACTGAGCCACAGGTGTTGCCCTAGTTTTTGTATTTTTAGTAGATACAGGGGCTCACTCTTACTCAGGCTGACTTCCAACTCCCGAGCTCAAGTGATGCTCTTGCTTCATCCTCCCAGAGTGCTGGAATTATAGGTGTGAGCCACTGCGCCTTAACTTTCTTATCTGCTTTTTAAGCATGATGATAATACAGGCATTCTTCTTGTGATCAGGCAACTAGAACACCAGGCAGACTGTATGATGTAGGGCAGAGAGTCAGACAGACCTACTGAGTGGTGAGAATTAAATAAAGTGTAATGGGCCTAGTATAGAGTGACATCTGGTAGCTTTTCTTTTTTTTTTTAATAAAAGCATTAATGTACATAGTTAACATTCAATAAAAAAAAGCATTCCTTTTTATTACTATTATTATTTTTAATTTATTTTTCTGACATATACATGTGTAAATTAGGTTTCTACTTTTGTCTTCACAGAATTAAAAGGCAAAATTTAATGACAATAATAATATTTAACATAAGGACTGAGAACAAAAACCTCATAAAGAACGAAAGAAGATAAACACATTCAGAAAAGAAATCAGACAATTGCTGCAATGAATTATTAAGCAATAATAATAATAATAATGCAAAGAAAGTAACATTCACATTGTCAGATAGAAGTATGTCTGTTATAGAATACTTTGATCAGTTAACTTCTTCTTATTTTGTTTTTTCCAAAGTCTCAAAAAACAGACAACTAATATTTATAAATAAAAGATAATTTCAAAAAAACAGATCTTACCAAATCTTATAGACAATAGAAAAAGAAATACTTCAAAATCATTCTCCTTAATTGGGATAGACCTGATATTAAAATTGGAGAAAATATATTATTGTAAAAGGGAAATTACAAACATATTTTACTTATAAATGAGGATGCAATATGATAAACAGCATATTAGCATGTTGAATTAAAAATTAATGTTTAAGTAATGTACTTTGGTCAAATTTAAATACAATTTATATGAGAATTAGTCATTATTTTCTTTTCTTTTTTTTTTAAATACATGATCATGTACTACTTGGTAGCTTTCCTTTTTTTGTTCAGTCATAGAGTCACAGCATTTCACCTCTGATAGCATCTTTCTCATCAACATTAATTTCTAGAACTGCATATGATTATAAAAGCTAAAAAAGATATTTGTTAATTAAACAAATATTTATTAAGCATAACTGAAAAGTTGTCACAAAGCCCCTGTCTCTAAGAGATTTGTTGGCTTCTTAGAGATCGCAATAACACTAAAAAGAGAAAAGGAACTTTGTGGGTGATAGGGAATTGAGACTCTAATTCTACCCCATTCCCTGCAACCTATTACCCCTGCAGATATGCCCATCTCAGAATATGGTAACTCCACTCTCCCCATCACTGAGGCCGAAATCCATGGAGTCATCTTTGAATCCTCCCCTTTTCATACGTTCTAACTTAATCCTGTAGTAAGTCCTTTTGACTCTACTTGATAAAAATATTTGGAATCTGGGTGGCGCCTGTGGCTCAAATGATTAGGGTGCCGGCCCCATATACCGGAGGCGGCGGGTTCAAACCCGCCCCTGGCCAAAAAAAAAAAAAAGAAAAAAAAATTTGGAATCTGAATATTTCCATGGCTACCACCCTAGAATCAATCCTTGAATTACTATAAAGTTTCCTAGTAGGTCACCCTGTTTCTACTCTACTTTCTTGCTCCCCACTTAATAGAGGGGTTAGCATGCTTCTATTAAAGTTCAAAGTCAGGACAAGTCATGATGTCTCAGTTCAAACACTTGGATGCTCACATTCTCATTGAGAAAAAAAGTCAAAGCATTTATTACGACCTGTGGAAAAGCCCTACATCATCTGACTTTTGACTTAGCCTACTTATTGTTCTGGCCGCCTTGATAATGCTTAGTGCACAGTGGTGTGATGGTAAACGTTTAACAACAGGCTCCCAGAAGAAAAAGTTTTAACTTTAAGCAGATACCATGGTATACATACTCTCACCATGGCTGATTTCAGGCTAGTGACGTGATAGCACAGACAGTGGAGTTGTAGGTAGATGCACAGCAGCACACCATTATATAGTGTTTCTGTCATATAGATACCATTGACGTAAATAACCTAAAAAGCATAGATAATAAATAGTAAAGTGCAATAGTGTCTTGAGTGTTTATTACCCTCATTTTAATATAACTTATTTACTAATAAAATTTGTATGATTTAATTTTTAATAATGGCTATGTTTGACAACCAGTTTTCAAAATTCAGGAAAACTTAACAATTGGCTCCCAGGAGCTAGGACTAGTGGGCTCCAGGACACCACTTTAAATAACATACCAAACATGCTTTTGGGCCTTTGTTCTTCCATGTACCTGGAAAACTCTTCTCCCAAATACTTGCAAGAATTTCTTCCTTTACCTCTTCCAAGTTTTTATTTTTTTGTTGTTGCAGTTTGGCTGGGGCCGGGTTCGATCCCGCCACCCTTGGTATATGGGGCCCATGCCCTACTCACTGAGCCACAGGCACCGCCCCAGGTTTTTATTTTGAATGTTACTCTGTGGGTGATGCCTTCTCCCACCACGCTATCTAAAATCACTCGACACACATCCTGCTACCATCTTTTTCTTTTTATTTATTTATTTTTTTTTTGAGAGAGAGTCTCACCCTGTTGCCTGGGCATGAGTGCAGAGTGCAGTGGCATCAGGTTACCTTAAACACCTGGGTTCAAGCAATCCTCCTTCCTCAGCCTCCCGAGTAGCTGGGACTACACACGCACACCACTAGGCCCAGCTAATTTTTTTCTTTTTAGAGATGAGGTCTTGCTATGTTGCCCAGGCTAGTTTCAAACTCCTGGCCTTACATGCTCCTTCTGGCTTGGTCTCTCAAATTGCTGGGATTAGAGGTGTGAGCCACTGTGCCTGCCTGTGATTCATTTTTAATCTTAGCACTCATCATCAGGCAACACACTATTTCTTACCTACTCATGTTATTTGCTTTTAGTGTCCTTTGTGAGAATCAACGTTCAATGAAAGCTAGGGTTTTCACTGGATTTGTTCTCCTCAAATCCTCAGCAATTAAAATAGTGGCTGGGAAACAGTGGATCCTAAATACAATACTTGTTGGAAAAATGGTTTAGTCACTTCTTTGTTTCCTTTATTCTTTTTCTGTTTCTCATTGTCTAATACATAGTTAATTAAAAAAAAATTGAGACAGGGCCTTGTTCTCTTTCTCAGGTTAGAGTATAGTGGCATCATCATAGCTCATTGCAACCTCGAACTTCTGGGTTCAAGTGATCTTCTTGCCTCAGCCACCCAAGAAACTGGGACTATAGGTGTGCACCACCATGACTGACTAACACTTTAAAAACTTTTTATAGAGACGGGGTCTTGCTATATTGCCCAGGCTGTTCTCAAATTCATGGGCTCAAGTGATCCTCCTGCCTTAGTTTCCCAGATTGCTAGGATTACAGGCATTAGCCACTGTGCCCAGGCCCATTATAATAATAATGTATATTTTTTGAGACAGAATCTCACCCTGTCGCCTTGGGTAGAGTGCTTTGGCATCGTCATAGCTCACAAGCAACCTCATATTCTTGGGTTTGAGCAATCCTCCTGCCTCAGCCTCCCATGTAGCTGGGACTACAGGAGTGCACCATGATACCTGGTTAGTTTTTTTCTAATTTCAGTAGAGAAGAGGATCTTGCTCTTCCTCAGTCTGGTCTCCAATTCCTGAGCTCAAGCAATCCACCTTACTCAACCTCCCAGAGAGCTAGGATTATAGGTGTGAGCCGCCATGCTCAGCCAACAATGAAGTATTTTACGTGAGAAAGAAATGGTATATTTTACTTTCCCTACTTAATTTTGCTTTTTTTTTTTTCAGACAGAGTCTCACTTTGTCACCCTTGGTAGAGTGCTGTGGTGTCATAGCTCACAGTAACCTCAAATTCTTGGGCTTAAGTGAGTCTCTTGCCTCAACCTCCTGCATAGCTCAGACTATAGGCGCCCACCACAATGCCTGGCTATATTTTGGAGATGGGCTCTCACTCCTTCTCAGGCTAGTCTCGAACGCCTGAGCTCAGGCAATCCACCCACCTCAGCCTCCCAAGTGCTGGGATTACAGGCATGAGGCACCGCACCAGCCTTAATTTTGGGTCTTACAGTATGTTGCAATGGACTGAATGTGGGTGTCTCTGCAGCAAATTCACAGGTTGAAACCCTAACCTCCAATGTGATGGTATTAGGAGGCACAGCTTTTGGGAGGTCATTAGTCTATTAGGGAATCCTTATGGAAGAAATTAATGTCCTTCTAAAAGAGACCCTACAAAGCTCTCTAGTTCTTTTTTTCCCTTTTCACATGAAAGTATAGGGAGAAGTCAGCAGTCTGCAAGCCTGAATGTATCCTCACAAGAACTCGATTATGCTGGCCCCCTGATCTTAGACATTGAGCCTCTAGAACTGTGAGAAATAAATGTTCACTGTGAAAGCCACCTAGACTGTGGCACACATAGTAGCAGCCCAAACTGACTGTTATAGCAAACAGTCCTATAACCCCAGCTAATTATTTTTATTTTTGGCTTAGAAATATTTCAGCAGAAACAGTTGTAGCTTCCTCTGTTCTGAGAATGGTCCAAGTGAAACGATAACTTCATCTCTCATTTCTCCATGAGTAAGAGAATCTGGGACCCATTGTTGAATGTCACCTCAGAGAAATTTCCCAGACTGTCAAATTGTAACTACCAGATTTAGCAGCCTTGTCAGATACTTCTACACTGTTCTCAAAAAGAGCAACACAGCAACTCTGGCTTAGTACCTGTAGCTCAGCGGCTAGGGCACTGGCCATGTGCACCGAGGCTGGTGAGTTTGAACCCGGCTTGGGCCTGGTAAACAACAACAACTGCAACAAAAAAATAGCCAGGCGTTGTGGCGGGTGCCTGTAGTCTCAGCTACTTGGGAAGGTGAAGCAAGAGAATCGTTTAAGCCCAGGAGTTTGAAGTTGCTGTGAGCTGTGACACCACAGCACTCTACTAAGGTCACATAGTAAGACTTGGTCTCAAAAAAAAAAAAAACCAGCAACTCACTTTTGGACATTTGCTGATTCTGCTCCTGATAGACTTGAAGTTTCATAGACTCCATGTAGATTATTCATTCAGGTCTTGGTGACATAGGGCATTTAACACAACAGACAGAATAGTCATAATTTTTTATTAACATTCTCCACACTGGGCGGCGCCTGTGGCTCAGTGAGTAGGGCACTGGCCCCATATACCTAAGGGTGGTGGATTCAAACATAGCCCCAGCCAAACTGAAAAAATAAATAAAATAAAATAAAACAAAACATTCTTCACACTAAATTGAGCTTGATAGGAATGGGATTGCAACCTGAACTATGACTGCTGAGGTTAATTTTTTCTGAAAAAGAGTATGCCTTCTCTCTCATACCCTGCTTTGGCATCATACAAAATTATAGTTTTGTCTAAGTTAGGTTGGTGATGTTTTTGAAATATAAGGATGTGATGTGATATACTGTTCTATGAAGATTTTTTTTTTCTTTTTGTGAGACAGAGTCTTACATTGTTGCCCTTGGTAGAGTGCAGTGGCATCATAGCTCACAGCGACTGCAAACTCTTGGGTTCAAGTGATTCTCTTGCCTCAGCCTCCCAAGTAGCTGGGGCTATTGGCGCCCACCACAATGCCCAGCTAATTTTAGAGACAAGGTCTTGCTCTGGCTCAGGCTGGTCTTGAAACTGTGAGCTCAGGCCATCCACCTGCCTTGACCTCCTACAGTGCTTACAGGTGTGAGCCATTGTGTCTGGCCATTATGAAGAATTTGTAAAAGCAAAAAGAGGCCTGGCACGGTGGTTCATACCTGTAATCCTTGCATTCGGGGAGGCAGAGGTAGAGGATCTCCTGAGCTCAGGAGTCCCAGACCAGCCTGAGCATCAGTGAGAGAGACCCTATCTCTACAAAAAAACAAATAGTAAAATTAGGTGGATGTGGTGTCTGTAGTCCCAGCTACTTGGGAGGCTAAGATAGAAGGATCACTGGAGCCCAGCGGTTGGAGGTTGCAGTGAGCTGTGAGACACCACTGCATTCTAGTCCAGGTGACAAGAAGAAGACCCTGTGTCAAGAAAAAAAAGATTAACTAGAAATGACCTTAATATCATTAATAGTAACATGGATGAATCTGTTTCAAAAAAGAAAAAAGCAAAACAAAAAACAATTTCTTTACAATATATTCACAGAGGCCAGGCCCACTGGCTCATGTATGTAATCCTAATACTCTGGGAGGCTGAGGCATGTGGATCGCTTGAGCTCAGCAGTTGGAGACCAGCCTGAGCAAAAGCAAAACCCTCGTCTCTAAAAGAAAAACAGTGGGGCATTTTGGTGGGTGCTTGTAGTCCCATTGGGAGGCTAAGGCAAGAGGATTGCTTAAGCCCAAGAGTCTGAGGTTGCTGTAAGCTACATGCCTTAGAAATTCATTGGAAGAAAATACCCATGAAATTGTGAATTTGTACAGATTTACCTTAAAATTTTAAACTACATTGGCTCGGTGCCTGTAGCTCAGTGATTACGGTGCCAGCCACATGCACTGGGGATGATGGGTTGGAACCCAGCCTGGACCTGCTAAACAATAGTGACAGCAACAACAATAACAACAAAATTAAAAAAAAAAGAAAAAGGAGGGAAAAAATGGTAAACTGATCATTTGGAATACTTACATTTTATTACTAGAAAAACTGAAGGTAGGGGTGAGCATGGTAGCTCACGCCTGTAATCCTAGCACTCTGGGAAGCCAAGGCAAGCAGATTGCCTGAGTCCAGGAGTTCAAGTCCAGAGTAAGACTCCGTCTCTAAAAACAGGTGGGTGTCATGGTGGGTGCTTGTAGTCCCAGCTACTCAGGAGGCTGAGGCTTGAGCCCAGGAATCTGAGGTTGCTGTGAGTTATGACACCACAGCACTCTACTGGGGGTTAAAAAGTGAGACTGTTTGGAAAAAAAAACAAAAACTGAAGCTATAGTGGTTTTTTTTTTTTTTTTTGAGACAGAGCCTCAAGCTGTCCCCTGGGTAGAGTGCTTTGGCCTCACTGCTCACAGCAACCTCTAACTCCTGGGCTCAAGCGAGTCTTCTACCTCAGCCTCCCAAGTAGCTGGGACCACAGGCGCCCACCACAACGCCCGGGTTGCAGCCATTATTGTTGTTTGGTGGGTCCGGGCTGGATTTGAACCCGCCACCTTAGGTGTATGTGGCTGGCGCGTTAGCTGCCTGAGCCACAGGAGCCAAGCCTTGTATTTTTTTTTTTAAAGACAGAGTCTACTGTTGCCCTCTGTAGCATACTGTGGCATCACAGCTCACAGCAACCTCCAACTCTTGGGCCTAAGCTATTCTCTTGCCTCAGCCTCCCAAGTAGCTGGGACTACAGGTGCCTGCCACAAAGCCCAGCTATTTTTTCTTCCATTTGTCATTGTTGCTCAGCTGGCCTGGGCTGGGTTCAAACCCGCCGACCTCCCCACAAGTGGCCAGCAACAGTATAAAGACAAAGCACAAAGTGAAAGCAAGATTTATTCAGAAACTTTAAAAGTCTACTCCACATAGACGGAACAGAGAATAGTTCCACCTGCAGAAGAGAACAGTCCCCATGGTGCCTGTGCCCCTCTATTTAAGCAATAGCTTAATTGTAGGCTAAATAAGGACAGGAATATTCATGAAGGGTCAATGTTTTCCTGGCCTTAGGGTGACATCCTCCCTTTGACTAAATATGGTCAAATAGGAAAAGTAATGGCATGACATGCATCATGGGAGTAGGAGGTTTTTTTAGAAACTTTTATGGTAATAAAGTGTATAATGAAGCTGTAAGGTCAAGAAGTGGTCAAGTTCTCTACCATTTTGGTTCTAACTAGTTGGAACTTGCCCTAACTCCATCATGTTTTGTACAGGGTAGTTTGAAACTTTGTTTAGAGACTTCTTGACTCAGGCAATACTAAGGCAATGCCCAATGCATAAAGCAGTGCCCAAAGCAATACCTGCCATTTCCCTGTCTTAGTTCCACTTCAGAGATACTCTCACTCAATCTTAAGGGATTGTAGGACAAATGGCCTGTAGTTTCTTCCTACTGATCTTAAAGGTGTAGTCCCTGCCTTCCATGTGAGGAGTAAATATTTCTGGAAAAATCCCAGGGGGCTCAGGAGGAGGATGCTTTACCATTCTGGGTCAGCTGATGAGATGGGCTGGAAGCCTTGTATTAGCATCAACAGGATTGATGCAAATCAATCAACCTGGAAGATGCAAATTTTACTAGGAGGTTAAACATGTGCCAAAGACTGAAAGAAAGATGGCTAATAGGGCCCTAAGGAGGGAAGGAACCAAATGATACTGGGCAAATTTCCCTTAATAGAATCCAAAATGGTCTTGACTGAGGCGTTACTGATGTTATGTAGCCATGCAGTCTGTTGAAGGAAAATGTTTGCCCTTTGCTCTACCTTCCCTGAAACATTAATGTAGAGGCAACAAGATGTGTTTGCAACAGCACTTACAACTCCCTGTTCAGCCAAATTGCAACACCGTCCTTCTCTTATATCCAAGATGGACACAAAAGGTTTTTCCATGGGAGGAAGTGTAATGTAAACATGGTGAACAACTAATGCAAAATGCAAGTTTGGTTAGTAACATTTCAAGCGACTTGATTCTAGCCATTAGGAAGCAAGCAAAGGAACCAGAACCAGAAAATTCTTAGGAATATACTAGTAAGGATTTATAAAACGAAAGTAAGTATACTCCCTTGAGTCATTTGAATGAGGGTGTCACTTAGTCTTTAAAGTTGTACATGTTGGGTGAATTAGAGTATGTATGTGGTTTTGTCTGAGTATGTATTTGTGTGTCCTGGCTTGGGAGTTGGTTCCTGCCCTGTACCCTGAGCTGCCAGGATAGGCTCAGGTCATCCTTGACCTTGAACTGGAAGAAGTGGCTAAGTCATTTTACTTGTTTTTATTTATCTTTCTTAAGTGTATGTATACATTACATTTATTTTAATGTCTATTATTAGGAGTATTTTGAATCTTTTTTTTTTTTTTTTTGAGACAAGCATCTCACTTTGTTACCTTCAGTAGAATGCGGTAGGATCATAGCTCACAGCAACCTCAATCTCTTGGGCTCAAGCGATTCTCTTGCCTCAGCCTCATAAGTAGCTGGGACTATAGGCACCAACCACAACACCTGGCTATTTTTAGAAGTGTGTGTGTGTAGGGGTCTTGCTCTGGTTCAGGCTGGTTTTGAACTCCTGAGCTCAGGCAATCCATTCAGTCTCCCAGAGTGCTAGGATTACAGGCATGAGTCATTGGGCCCGGCCTGTGTTTTGAATCTTTACACGTTAAGTTTGGTTATGTTTTTGTGACCAGAAATATGCTGCAGTAACATAACTCCTGTTAATATCAATTAGCATGGTAAAATTGGTTTTACTTGAAGTCAGTTGACATTAGATGAGGATTTACTATATTTTTGTATAACCTATACTTATCTGCCCATATTCCTCTACTTTAAATCATCTCTAGATTACTTACAAAACTTAATACAGTGTACACAGTATGTTGTTATATTGTACTGTTTTCTATTTGTATTTTTGTTGTCCCTCCCCCGCAATAGTTTCCAGGTGAGTTTGGTTGACACCATTGATGCAGAACCCTTGGATAGAGGGTTCTGTATCATACGTAGTAAATTATATATATTACAGTTTGTTAATATTTAGGCAACGAATACAATTTTAGGCCTGAAAGTCCTCCGATATGATTTGGTACATTCCAAAGCAAGCATTTTATTTATTTATTTATTTATTTAGGAGGGAGTTATTTTTAAGTAGTGCTTTGGTGGTAACCATCATCCACTGCTGAGTGAAGATTTGCTGAATTGAGTTTAATAAACCATTTATCCACCTCTTGGTGGCACAATGGGCCCAGCAAATTTTGGAGAGCTGCTTGCTCTAAGTAAAGGACAATCTGTAAAGCTGATTTAGAGGACACTTTGGAACAAACAACAGAGGCAGCCATGTGAGAGGCCACGTGCGTGTGACTTTCACAGAAAATACTATTGGGCGATAACGCAGTGTATGAAGGGCAGCTAGGGTGAAAGGAAAAACTGAGCATGTGGTAGATCCAGGGAACCAGGTGGGACGCAGTTGGCATGCATGCTTACCCAGCAAAAATACGCGCTGTTAGATTACAATAATTGCTAGTGTTTTAGTTTTTAGGAAGGGTTGGTTGTTAAAGCAGCCAAATACCTACACAAGGAGAGAAGGTTAAAACTACGTAGTTCATCCAAACGTCTTATCCAGTTACTCTCATCTTCAACTCCCTGGCCCCAGACCCAGGCCTCTAAAATGGATTAGCACGATCCCCGGCCTACCCCGGTCTCCGAAGTGTTCTTTTCACTCCGCTTTCCACCCCCTCCCCTATTGAAAAACAACTGGGTGTGTCTTCCTTGTTCCCAGCGCAGCCCCATCTGAGGGGCGGATCCTGATCCCGGCGGGCTCAAGCCCCCGTTGGATGGCGGGAGCCGGCGGGAACGGGCCGGCGGGATCCAGGGGAAGCCAAGCGAACCATGCTGCGCGCCTCGCTCAAACTCCCGCCGTCACCAGCTCACGCGCTGCGCCCTCCCTTCTTCGTCACCAAAGGCGCCCAGCCAATGAGAGGGCTTGAAAGGCCGGGCCTGCGAACTAAGCACTGGGAGGGGGAGCGGCCGGAGGGGGAAGGGAAGTAGGGGGAGGGCTACGTTTGATTGATAGCTCATTCGAACCAATCCTCCACGTGTCTTCTCTCCGCTCTCTTCTCCTCACGACTTTGCTCTTCGTCCCCACCTCCTTTTCCTCCACCCCCCCTCCGCCTTTTCGACCCGCCCATTCCCCCTCCCCCATTCCGCGGGCAAATCGGTCTGGAAAGAGGCGGGGGGCCGAAGCGGCAGGCTCGTGTGGAGCCTTGAGATGAGATCGACAGGCCCCTGGGCCAATAAGAGAGAGGCTGATGGCGCGTCTGTGGCTGGAAGCGACCAATAGGCGGGCGGGCTGGGGGCGGAGGCCCAGGTTCCAAACGCTCCGCGGCGCCATGGGCTGAAAACTCAACCGAGATGGAATCTCCCAGTCTGAACCGGTTTCAACCGGTTCCGAGTTTGAGGCACTAGGAGGAGGGGGAGAAGCGGCTGCAGCGGCCGCGGCAGGAGCAGCGGGAGCTACAGCATCAGCAAGAGCAACAGTAGCTACAGCCCCGGCGGCGCTGCCTGTTCCAGTCTTTGCTGCTGCAGTCCGTGCAACCACCCAGAGGGGGAGGGGGGAACCACCAGTCGCTGAGGAGCAAGAGAAGGGGGGAAAGTTTAGGCGAGCCTGGGTGGGGGGGCCCAGCGCCGGAGCCGCGTGAAAGAGGGAGCCGTATTTTGGTAGGGGGGAGTCGGACTGCAACTGGCAGCAGAGCGTCCCCCCCGGCCGTGTGGACTTTACAACCCCTACTCCTGCCGCTTCTGCTGCCGCCTGTGGCTGGAGGGTCCCCTTGAGGCTGAATCTTTGGGACTTGACCCCGTTCCCCTCCCCCTTCCCTCACTCCCCAGACGGGCGGGAGCATTTATTTCACAGATTAAATTCTCCTCCTTTTTTGGGGGGAGGCGGGTGGGTGTGTGTGTTGGGGGGAGGTGTTTCCTGAAATAGTAAATATTATTGAGCTTTTTTTGCCCTTTTCCTCTTCGTTTTTTTAATTTTCTTTTTTTAAGGTGGGAAAACTGTGAAACCCACCTTGATTCCTCCCCTCTTCCCCCTCCCCACCTTCCCTCACCCTAATCCCCCGACAAGGAAGGAAGAAGCAGTTGTTTCGATCTCTGGGTAAGTCGACTGTGTCTTCCGGGCCGAGGGTCGGGCGGCGGCGCGGCCGGGCGGGAGGAGGCCGGCGTGGGGCGCGGCGGCGGCCGCGGGAAGCGAGCCTGGGAGGCGGCGGCGGCGGCGGGCGGGCCGGGGGCGCGCCGGGCCCACAGCGGAGCCTGCGATTGAATGGAACTGCTGCCGCTGGGGGATGGAGGCGGGGAGGTGGCCGCGGGAGGGGAGCGCTTGCTGGGTCATTCGCGTGTGGTGGTGGCGGTGGAGGAAGGCTAGGAGCGTGATAGTGAAGCGGGGCCCCCACGCGGGGGAAGAAGGGCTTTCCCAGCCCATTGGGCTGGGGAGAAGTTGGGGTGCTTTTCGAAACATCTCTGTAAATTATTAGGAGTGGAAGTTTCCAGAAATATTTAGTGCAGCAGCATTGAAACGTCCGCCTGCATCACGTGGCCCCCTCGGTGGAGAGCTTGGGATGGGGGAGGGAGGGGCTGCCGACTCTCTACTCCTCCAGCGAGGAAACTCAAAAGCTTTCTGGTTTTTTGTAAAGTGGGATATGAAGTAGAAGAGATCACTTTTTCAGTGGCCTGCAAGCGGGATTCTTTTCGGGTCTTACAATTTCTTTTCTGGGGCTTGAGTGCGTTAAGTTGGTGGAGTCATTTACTGTTAGCATTGTACAGTGGGTGATGCCCTGATCCTCCTTCGTTCCGATGTCTTTGAGTTTGGGTGGGTGGAAGGAAGGGCTGTAGTAGAGGGAGCACTCTGTAGTTACCCAGCCCGGACCTTCTCTGATCACGCCGAGGCCATGCTGCATAGAGAATGGGGCGGTGAACTTAAGGCGCCGGGTCTAAATGCCTCCTCCGAGTATGGGCGGGGTGAGTGCGTGCTCCTGTGTGCTATAGTTAGAAGTGCTGCAAATCGGTTAGGGTGGGAAGCGAGGGGAGGGCGGGCGCTAGTGAGGTGTGTTTCTCGTGAATGAAACAGCCGGTTGCCCACACTCCTAAGTAGCAGTCTTTCGCCTTGTAGCGACTTGTTTTTTTTTTTTTCTCTGTGTGAAGTTAATATTAGCAACGATTATGATTTTCTGGGTTTTGAATAAGAACTGCCGGAGTGTATATTTTGTAATTCACTTGTAGAGTCACAGCATTATCTATTAAGCTGGATAATCCTTAGTATATGCTATCCAGTGAGTGGATTTTAGGATTGAGGGGCCCAACAAGAAAAGAGCGTTTGTGGTTAACACCTTTCCCAGTATGGTTTTTGGCTTTCCTGCCCGAATGTGTATCTTGAGCGTGTGGGGACACTGCTGTTAGTGGAAAGAATGTTTTGGAAGCTATTTGATTTGGGGGACTAATTGTGCTTGGCATTGACCACAAAGCCGCCATTTCTGTATTACGTGCAGTTCAAGAATAGGTAGGTCATTTTCGAAGATAACTGCTAGTTCTAAGGATGGCAAACTACTGTACTTGAGCGCTTCTTTTCTAAATCTTGTTTTTCACATAAATCTACCTCAAAGAGCTCAGACAATGTACTTGAAAGTGAAACTTTTCACAGAGTTACTTAATCCTTTTTGTTTGGCAATAAATTATGATTGGTAGGAATAAGTAGGAGAAACTTTGTTCGTTTTTAACCAAAAAAAAGGGAAACCTAGTGCATAGACCTTGGTGTTTTGTGGACATTTCTTTTAAAGCCTCAATTTTAAAGATCATTCTGATTTCTTAAAATTTTATGGTACTTGAAGTGGAGCAAAGTTCACACATTTATTGATGGAATATGTGTTTCTTCTCATCTTAGTGTGTAGATCTCAGGTTTTTTTTGTGGTGTGTGGCAAGTGTTCTGTGGTTTAAAAGACACGTGTTTAATACTTACTACAAAATTTTTTTGAAGTCTTATCAGTTTTAATTGTCAATAATGGACCAAAAGACTTAGGGGAGCAAACAATAATTCAACTCTTAATTTCTTTTTTTATTTCTTTTTAAAAACGTTTTTGTATTATACCTAGCCTGGGTGACTCACCTTTTGGATTTCTAATTTGTTGTAACAGACAGCATCTTTAAATAAAGCCTTTGCTTTAAAGTTGAAATTGTTGCCATTATTTAGGAGCAATTTATGACTTATAAAATGGCCATGAACTAATGCCTTTTTTCCCCCCAATCAAGCTAGTTTGCCCAAACATGTAATCAAATGAGCCACTCATTTTGGGATTTTTTTGGACTTGAAAGGAGGGCAAGAGGTGGGGATGACCATCTGACCTTGTTAGTTCTAACTACACTAAAAGGAGGAGTTTCACGTATAGCTAGCTCTCTGGATGTCCTGAGGCTTCTATAATTTTGTGCAAAATTGCGAGTTTTAAAAATTGAGCTAGAACTATTGTGTTCATCTCATATTAAGGCATTTTAGCCAAAAGGTTAAGGACTGAATCAGTCCGCAGCAGCTTTTTCTTCATTGGTTTTGAAGAAAAAGCAGAGGAAAGATTTTTTTGGTAATTCTGGGCAACAAAAATGTGGATGTGTGCCAGCATCTTTAGAGTAGAATCCTCTTAAAAGGATAACATTGCATATGAACCAGAGGGTTTGAGCCAGTACATATTTAAGAAGTAGCTCATTTTCTGTTAGAATTTGTTTTTATTTGGAAAGGGGCGTGCTTTTACCTTGCCAGTGAATATTTGGGAATTTAAAAATATCTTCTTTGACATAGTGCCATAAAGCTTTTTTTTTAGACCTCATATTCAAATTAGTGTGCTTGTAAATGTAATTTCAATCCCCCAAATCATTGAGAGTTGAAAGAAGCAATTTGAATGGTTAACTTTAGTGTTAAACCAAGTTCTGTAGAGGATAAGGGAATTGATACCAAGATTTGTGAGCCTTGTGATGCGTATTTATTATTCATAGTTGTAAACAATAGGAAATCTTGTATGTCTGTATTTAATTCTGTCCTGTCTTTATAACATGTCTTAAAAATTATTTGCAGTGAGTTTTTTTTGTTGACCTATGCAGAAGATCCTGCTAAGGAAATACAAAACACTGCATTGACTTGAACTTTAGTCCATGCTTAATACTATCTTAGTTTTGTATTAGATAAGTCTCTGACATACTCATTAAAATATTGGTAAGAGCATGGTTAAAATGACTTGAGCAGGAAGTTTTTGACTCAACATATCAAAACTTGACACCTTCAGTTATTTTTTTTTCTTTATTTTCAGTAATCTATGCCAGCAATTATGACAATGTTAGCAGACCATGCAGCTCGTCAGCTGCTTGATTTCAGCCAAAAACTGGATATCAACTTATTAGACAATGTGGTGAATTGCTTATACCATGGAGAAGGAGCCCAGGTAAAGTAGCCAACTAAAACCTTATAACATTATTACAGAGTAAAAAAGTTGCTGGGTTTAGAATAAAATTTTAAATTACCACCTTTCAAAAAAATGTATTCTGTAGTTTGTATTACTTTGGGATTGTATGGTAACTATAATGAGCATTTGGAGGAAGCATTTGGAGGTAACTATAATGAGCATTTGCATCATGTTTGACATGGTTAGAGTGGGATGTTTTGGATTATTATACTTGTTCTACCCTTAACTTCATAAGCCACCCCCCCACCCCTTTTGGGGGCAATTTTTGGCCGGGGCTGGCTTTGAACCCACCACCTCCGGCATATGGGGCCGGCGCCCTACCCTTTTGTGCCACAGTTGCTGCCCCATAAACCTTTTTTAGTAAACACAAAGCCCAGTGTTATTAAATGCTTGATAGATGTTATTTGATTTGGGGGCACTTGTCAAATCTCTACTGTTAATGTAGAGAATCTTATTAACCATAAGCCATATTTTGAGCAGTTTAAGGTTTTTGTTTTTTTAATACCCAATTAAAACATAAGGGAGACAGGAATGTGTAAAATTTTAAATTGTGACACAAGAAACTGGACAATCTCAGACCTTCGCCCTCTGGGGCTAAATACTTTCAAATGAGTAAAAAATGTCTGCAGTCAAAAATCTTCTAAAGGTAACATGGAATAATATAGGTTTGTTGCCAAAACAGTAGATTCCTGTTCAGATATGTTCACCTACTAGATTATGAAGTTATTTATATTATCAGAATATTTATGTTTGTGTAGTTAAAAGCCATGAGTGTCATCACACTTTTTAAAAACACACTTTTTAGAGGCAGATATGGTAGGGTGTCTTTTATATAATCCAAAAAGTATGTTGTGTAAATTAAACATGTTTAAATTAAATACTTCATTCCCTTATAAAATCCAACAATAATATTTCACTATTACAAAGAGAAAATTGAAAAGTAAAAGGGCCATGGAAGTTGTAAGAGTAGAAAAACATTTCTCTGCAATGATTCTGTAAGCCTTCTAGTCCAGGTTTACACTCTTAGGGGCTTTTGATCTGTATATTATCTCTAAAAGCATTCTTTTTTTTTTTTTTTTTTTTTTTTTTTTTGACAGAGCCTCAAGCTGTCTCCCCCTGGGTAGAGTGCCGTGGCATTACAGCTCACAGCAACCTCCAACTCCTGGGCTCAAGCGAGTCTCCTGCCTCCGCCTCCCAAGTAGCTGGGACCACAGGCGCCCGCCACAACGCCCG
>CAUYTI010074256.1:0-12930 GCA_963575145.1 Galago senegalensis
TGGAGGGATCACTTCTGAGGTTTATCTTACAGGGGTACAAGTGAATCTTTCTAAGAGTAGAATGTGAACGTTTTAAAACAATAACTGAGAAAATGACATGAAGGCTGTGTTGACCAGTTTGATGGAAGTATTTCGGATTATGTGTGAAAACCCCACACTGTACCCCAGAAATGCATTAATGTACATAGTTACCATTCAATAAAAAAGAAAGAAAGAAAGGGCTGTGCAGGACTTAACAAGATTCCTGGTGACAGCTAAAGTATAATCCAGATTTCTTTATATACCAAATGGCAAGATCAAATATTGCATTGAGGAGGGAAATGTTCTCTTCATGTCTGAGCTTCCATTATGAGGCTCCACTGTTGATTAACTTCAAGCAAGTTGGGACTTATTGCTGAAGAGTTCAGGAAGGATTAATAGCCAATATGACTGTCAGGCTTTGAAGATTGGACTTGATGCTGAGGGCAAATAATCCAAGGATGGTGGTAAAGTGAAAATAAACTTCCCAACATATAGTAGATAACTGCAATGTAGTCTAGAAGGTACATACAGTGTGCAGGTAAGGACACCAACAATGCCTTGCCTGTTAATCTAGGTGAGAGGTTAATAGTGGCTTTGCTAAATAAAGTGCCAACAGAGGCAGTAGTAAGTGGTTATTAATTATCTAAAAGCAATGTGATGAATGCTTAGTATTTAGTTAAAATCATTCTAGGCCCTGGGGCCCAAGAGTAAACATCTTCAGTTTACATTTAAGTGTGGAGACATAAGGAATAGACAAATAAATAAGTACTTGCAGACGCTGAGTATTACTAAGGAAAAGAAAAGTTTGGGTTCAAGTTATGAGGAGAGTGGCTACTTTACATAGTGTTACAATTGCAGGATTTCTTGAATGCAATATCATCTTATCAGAAACCAGAAGGAAGATATTAATCAAGGTGGTGGGACTTGATTACTAATTAGATGAAGGAAAGTGGTGAGGGGAAGGGAGTGTAGGGTGGGAGAAGGAAGACGCATGTGAAATGTCAGAATCATGCCAGCCCTTGGGTGAGGGGAGGATGGATCTACTTATCCAGTGAGATCAAAGTGCAGTAGAAGCAGTTTGGGGAGGGAGGAGGAATGCCCTCAGTGTTGCACAGGTGGAATTCGCGGCATCTATGGCTCTCTGCAGGCTGTTAGAGCTCTGGAGACAGATCACAGCTGAGACAGGGGACTCAGCAGGCACTTTTGCAAAAAAATTGCCAATTTGCAAGTGCTTGAGAAAGCCCAGGGATTCTGTGTAATTAAAAGTATAGCGATTCTAGAGTCATACAAACCTTTTTGAGACTGATAGAAATAGAGGATTAAGGGAGTGTTGAAAAGAGGCCCTGTCTGAAAAATAATAATAGAAGGTTAAAAGGTCAGGATGAATGGGAAGCCAATGAAAAGCTGACTTTCAGAAAGCCAAAAATTTGGAGAGTGGAGAAGAAAAATATGGTAGTCTGTGTTAGTACTGGAGATGTTAGACTCAACACATAGCTTGGACGGTTTATTAGGGACAAGCAGAGGGGCTGGCTGGAGCTCTGCTGCCACATAGTAGAGTAGGTAGACTTTGCAGATTTGGGTTCCAGTGGTGACAGAGCCTTGTAGATACAAGGTGGGTGTCAGGTGAGGTCTGAGAACGGACACCGCGCGCCACCTAGGGCCCATATTTTACAGCACACTCACCATTTCCTTCCAGGAAGCGTTCGAGAAATTGTTCCAGCGACTTTGGTTTCTTAGCGAAATTCACTGAACTCCAGAAGAAACAGCCAGATATAATAATATCCTTGGGATTTCTAATGAGATAAAATCACCTTAAAGGGAAAAATAGGAGAATTAAAAATCAATGCATTGATTTCTTGCTTTTTAAATTTTTCACAAAAATGGAGAAAAAGCCAATTCTTAGAAAATGCTTATTGAACATCAGTGGATTCTTTTAATAAGTTACATGGGGATTTTATCGATCAAATATAAAATTTAAAGTTCCTGTGAAGTATTCACTGTTCCAAGAATACTAAAAGAAAAAAACATTTTTCTTCTTCTGAGGTATATTAGTCTACTCTCAATAGGAAGCAAATGGAGTATTTTGAAATGTGAGAGATTTTATATTTGTGTAGATAGTTTAAAGATCACTAACAGGACAATGGATTAATATGTTATTGTGCATTTATAGATATATAGAAATATATATCCATACATACATCCAAGGCCATGGATCAATGTCACTGACATCACATTGAGTGAAAGAATCCAGGCTTTCAATAGTTCATGCAGCATGACTCTATTTATATGAAGTTCATATAAAACTAACCTATGGTTCTATGTCAGGGCAGGATTTACCTCTGTGTGTGGGCATTGATTGGGAAGGGGTATGAGGGAGTAGAAATGGAAAGGTTCTGGATTTTGACCCAGATGAGGGTTACACATTGTATTTTATGTAAATACTCATCATTATTATTACACACACATACCGAGGCAAGGTTACTTACCATCTGAGCATCTAAATTTTCCTTTGGATTCTGTACTCACTCTCTTTGTGATATTATTCTCATCTCTCTCTAGGCCTCAGTTTCCCTACACAGGAAAACAATTTAAGACAAACACTTACCAAGCACTTTAAGATACATATAGGTGGCTCAGCGCCTGTGGCTCAAGTGGTTAGGGCGCCAGCCACATATACCTGAGGTCGTGGGTACGAATCCAGCCTGGGCCGCCAAAACAATGATGGCTGCAACCAAAAGATGGCCAGGCCTTGTGGCAGGCACCTGTGGTCCCAGCTGCTTGGGAGGCTGAGGCAGGAGACTCGTTTGAGCCCAGGAGTTGGAGGTTGCTGTGAGCTGTGATGCCATGGCACTGTACCCAGGGGAATAGCTTGAGGCTCTGTCTCAAAAAAGGGAGAAAAAAAAAGATACATATAGGTAGGTGTTATGACACGTAACAAATTTATTGTGCTGCTGCACAGTGTATACTTTCCACATGAGGAGACAGTTCTGCTAAGACTCTCAATTTAATTTAAGCAAAAAACCATTTTTTAAAAAATCACAAATCAGTAAATACCCTTCAGGAAAGCATGTTTGATTCATTTCTTTTCTTCTCTTGTCTATTTTCTTTTCTCTTTTTTTCTTATAAGTAAAGAACATTTCTAATAATGGTCTGACATTTTTTAGATCCAGGAAAATGATCGTCCCTTCTGGTGATCATTATTCAGCCACTGGGGAGATCCATGTGGCTGCTCATCTCTATCATAGACAGATACACACAGTAAGACACAGAGGTTGGAAAAACTATCCAGGGTGTCAGAGCAATCACCTTGTATTTTGGCATTGATTTACAAATGTGCTACTTCTCATATGAAAAATTCTGTTTCTACTCAATGGCAAGAGGTGCTTATTGAATTAACGTTGGCTTACTACTTATGTGGAACAACCAAAAGTGTCTTAACTAGTATATAATGCAGTTCTAAATTCTAGCTGGGTTTAAAATATAGTTTTCTAAGATTCTGGCACTATCATGTCACTTTGTGCCTGGTTTGTATCTGGCTGGTGTAGTGTGTAGAAGGGTTCATACCCATGCATTCAAATATGGATCCGGGAATAGCCACACTGGCCTCATAAAAAGAACAATCTCAGGTCCCATAGACCTAGTGAATAACAATGTATTTTGACGAGGTCTCCACAGTGATTTACAAGCACATTAACCTTTCAAACTCATTAGTCACATATCTCTTGATCATTATGCACTTACCTTGGCCTGGGAACTGAAGAAAGACTTGGGAAAGAGATGGATGGGGAGGTGGGAGCTGAGCAAGCGTGGGCCCTCCTTCTTATTTGCTGATGCAAACCCAGGCTCAGTCTCTATCCAAGGTGAGCGTTCCCAGGTGGGCACAGACTTGATCCACTTGGTATCCCCCTTGGAGTGAATCAAGCAGAGAATCTCAACCAACCAGTGTGTTCCTGGATAGAGAAGGAAAAATGGTGATCACTCATTTCAATCTCACTTTTAAAAAAAAATATGGTAAAGGCTTGAGGCCTATAGCTCAGCTGCTAGGGCACTGGCCACATACACAGGGGCTGGCAAGTCTGAACTGAGGCCTGCCAAACAGCAATGGCAACTACGACAACAACAACAACAAAAATTATGGTAAAATAAACATAACCTAAAATGTACCATTTTTTAGCAGTTTACTAGTTAAGTATGTTCCCATTGTTGCTCAACCAATCTCCATAACTTTTTAATCTTGCAAAACTGAAACTCTGTACTTATAAAACAGCAATTCCTCATCCCCTCCTCCCTCTGCCCCTGGCGACCACCTTGCATTTTCCCTTCTGTCTTAACTACTCTAGACACCTTATATAAGCATATAAGGAGAACCACACACTATATGCATTTTTGTGATGGGCTAATTTAATTGAGTGTAATGTCCTCAAGGTTTATCCACACAGTAGCATGTGTCAGCATTTTTTCCCTTCGGAAGGATGCAACACTTTTCCATTGTATCTATATTCCACAGTTCGTTTATTCCTCATCTGTCAATGGGTGTTTGAGTTGCTGCCAGCTTTTGGCCATTTGCTGAAGTCTTTGAATATGTTCCCATTGCTCTCGGCTTTTCAGAGGCCTGCCACTTGAAGTGCTTTTGGCCTCAATATTCCCCATTTGAAGACTCTTACCCTCCAGTCCACTCCCATCAAGATAATGACCTACATCTCCCAGTCCCTCTGATTTTTCAGGCCCTAACCAATTCCTGACCACCATCCATGATGATTCTACTATGTGAAAATATCCTTCCTCACTAAGTAATTTCCCTTTCTTTCTTTTCATTTCAACTTAGATTCTGTTTTTTCTATTAAGATCATTCTTCTCCCAGCACTTTGAGAAGCTGAGATGGGAGAATAGATTTTGAGGCCAGGGTTAAAGACCAGCCTAAGCAATATAGCAAGAGCCCATCTCTATAAAAAAATAAAAAGAAATACATTAGCTTGGTGCATGCCTGTACTTCCAGATACTTGGAAGGATCTCTTGAGCCCAGGAGTTTCAGGCTGCAGGAAGCCATGATTGGGCCACTGCACTCCAGCTGGACAATGAAGTGAGACCCTGTCTCACAGAGAAAAAAGAGGGAGAAAGTGCTCCAACCATCTACTGAATGAATGAGAAACCCAACCACAGCCTTTCTCAGTACAGGATTCTGTTTCCTTACCTGATTTGGGGAAAGTGATTATTAATACATCTTCATCCTTTATCACAAGTGCTTCACGTGCTTTCCTTAGGATCTCAGTGTTATAACCCTTCTTCGGGAAAGGGATCCCTTCAAACAGTAAGTTGTCATTTGACATGATGATCAGGTCCTCAGGCTCCCCGTTAGGGTTTCAGCTGCAGAAACTGCTGGAAGCTGTGGCAGCTGCTGGCACATTAGGTTTTATAGTAAACAGATAACAATCAGCAATCTCTGCCCAGTTACTTGGGAAGTCTGCTGGCTGATAAGGAGAGGTCAGTATTGTGACCAATAGTCAGTAGAGAAATCCTATTGGGAAACTGAACTTAGAAAACATTTTGAAGATAATGTGAGTGGAATTCAAAGAAGTAAAGTGGAAATTCTCTAACAAATGCAAGGACATAAAACTGTGTCTATGTTAAAAATAGTTTTAATCAGTGTTTTTTTAATAAAAGTTTTAGATTTACAGAAAACTTGCAAAAAGAGTCCAGAGGAATCCCATTGTCTAGACTTCACTCAGATTTCCTGAATTTTTTTTTTTGAAACAGAGTCTCACTTTGTCATCCTTGATAGAGTACCATGGCATCATAGGTCACAACAACCTCTAACTCTTGGGCTCAAGTGATTCTTTTGCCTCAGCCTCCTGAGTAGCTGAGACTGCAGGTGCCCACCACAGTGCCCAGCACTTTTAGAGATGAGGTTCACTCTGGCTCAGGCTGGTCTTGAACCTGTGAGCTCAGGCAATCCACCTGTCTCGGCCTCCCAAGTGCTAGGATTACAGGCATGAGTCACTGTGCCCAGCCCAAATTTCCTGAATTTTTACCTAATGTTCTTTTTCTTCTTCAAAATCTCATCCTGGTCATCAGATTACATATCATCATCAAGTCTCTTTCAGCTCCTCTTAGCTGTGACTGTTTCTCAGACTTTCTTTGTTTTTGATATCTGAGAATTTTGAGAAGTACTGGTCAGTTACTTTGTAAACTGTCCCCTCAGTGGGACTGGTTGGATTTTTTTTTTCTCATAATTAGACTGGATTCATGAAGAGAAAGGTCATAGAAACAAATGGCATTATCATCACAAAATATCAAGGGTACTTACTATCAACATGGCCCAGGATGACATTAACCTTGGTCATCTGAGCTCACATGTTTCAGATTTCTTCACTGTAATTTTCCTTTTCCCTCCTCCCTTTCTCTGTGGGCCTGCCTTAAACATAAATTCTAGACTTGAATATAATCATAAGATCCCATTGCCTAAACCCCAATGAGAAACATTCTGCAAAATACTAAGCCTGTCCTCTTTAAATTGTCACATGGTCATGAAAACAAAGAAATGGAACACAAGTCTCAGAATGAAGGAACATGAAGCTAAGTACTGTGTCAGTCCTGGACCACACATGCACACCATGCTATAAGTATATCAATGGAGCAATTGCCCAAATCTGAACAGACAATGTGGATTTAGATAATGTTCAATAATTTTATATCACTATCAGGTTCCCTGATTTCTATAATTTTACAGTGGACATACAGCATTTATCTTTGTTCTTAGAAAATATACACTGAAATTTGGAGGGATAAAAGAATAATTGCCCAGGCACAGAGGCTCACAACTATAATCCTAGCACTGTGGAAGTCTAAGGTGGGAAGATTACTTGAGCCCAGAAGGTCAAGACCAGGCTTGAGCAACAGTGAGACCTCATCCCTATTAAAAGTAGAAAAACTTGGCCTGTGACCCATAGTCAAAGCTTAAAGGAAGGAGCACCTGGCCCCACGAGTTTGAGGGTGCTGTGAGCTGTGATGACACCACTCCACCCTTGCCTGGGTAACAGAGTAAAATTCTACCTTAAAAAAAAAAAACTATCCTCCCCGACAACTGAGGCAGTAACAACTGTATATTTACATGAAAAGAATGAAGCCTGATACTTACCCTATAATATATACATTAATTAAAAATGGATCAAATAACTGAAATATCCTAAAATTCTTAAAATAAAGATATGGGTAAACGTCCATGACCTTGAATTTGCCAGTGGTTTCTTTCCCAAGGAAACATCAATTTACATGCCAAGGAAGAAGAAAAAATGGATGAATTGGTTCATGTTGAAGTGAAAAACTTTTGTGCCTCAAAGAACACTACCAAGACAGTGGAAAGAAAACCTACAGAATAGGATTATATTTCTGAACAAATAAAGAACTCCTACAATTCAACAATAAAAGTCAATTTAAAAAGGGCTCCAAACTTAAGTAGACATTTCTTCAAATAAGATGAGCAAACAGCCAACACATGCAGGAAAAGAGGTTCAAGGTTATTAGTCTTTAGAGAAATGCAAATCAAAAGTACTTCCTATCCACTAGGGTCACTGGAGAACATCGATCCAACCAATAGGACTTAATTTGTCTTTTCAGAATACTACACCTAAAAGCAATACAATACACATTCTTTTCAAGTCACAAGGCTTATTCACCAAGACAGGTCAAATGCTCTGCAAAGCTCAACAAATGTCATCAATTGGAAATAATATAAATTACTGTCTTACACTAATGGCATTAAATTCTAAACCAACAACCATAAGATATCTATAAATCTTCAACTATTTTTAAATTAAGCAAGAAATACCTGAGTAACTCATGCATCAAAAAGTACTAATAATCTTTGTCCATTTTTTAAATTGTGAGTTCTATTGTGACACCAAAGTAAGCTCTGTCTTCCAAAGACATCACAGTTGCCCTGCCTTTTCTCTGTGTACAGTGAATTGTGAGATCTTGTGCCCTTCATTGCAATTCCATTGCCAGATAATTGACCTTTTGTTTGGAAGAAATAATGTATATATTCCTGTGTCAGTCAATCCAGCATTCTGTCAGCCCCCAGATAGTGGTGATGGCTGAGGCATTATATACTGGAAGGTATCCATTTTAACACCAACCAGTGCCTGCTTTGGACTGAAATGGGTCTAATGTGCTGACTTTGCTGCTAAGTGATTGCTTGGCACCCCCTAGAGGGATGCACCATATGAAGAGCTCAGAGCTGGTCCTGGGACCAAAACATCAGACATGAGAAAGCAGCAATAGCTGGGTCAGCAATCACCATAGGGTCCCCACGCTTTTAACACCATATTCCTTGTAACTCCTAGTTCTTGAGCCTGGGAGCTGATAGCAGGGTGGGAAGGGAGCACTCCCTCTGCAGTGAAGATGCCCTGAGTGGGCGGGCACAGATGTGAGGCACAGAGCTCTGCACACTCCTGTCACCCAGTAAGTCTGCCCACATGCTCCTTCCTCTGAACAGTCCTGATATGCATTGAGGAAGAAGCTGGTTCTGTTCATTCCAGATCTTATCTGGCCAAGCCACTTAAGATTGCCCATCATTAGCTCAGGACAGTCCTATGCCATGAAGCAAAATGAATCAGATCACTGTGGTACAGTATGAGCTTTGCAAAGTCATTTATGGTACAGTCTTGCCAAACATTTCCGAGTCCCATTATGTCCTTAGGCCCAATTTTGAGTCTATAAGAAACTATACAAGGGAACCTGCTAAATGTCACCCCAAGAAAGCAAAGCTCTCTGCATCATGCTATGCCAAGGCCTTCCTCCTATGAGTGAAACATGGGATTCAGGCCAATGGGGTGAGATGATGTTAGGGGCATTGGTTGTTGTGGGTTAACTGGGGTTTCAGCTACAGTGGACTACAGTGGACTCTGGATGGTGTATGCAGAAAATGCATTTATTGAAATGATAGCGGGATCCTACAGAATCTCTACAAAGTCTAGAGAAGCTGACTTAGAAAGCAAAAAAGAAGAAAAGGAGCAAGGCATCCCCACAACCAATACCACATCCCAGAACAAGTCCTTTGAGGACCTCACTGCCATCAAGTGCTGGATGCTTTATCACTGTAGGCTACATGGGTGAGGGATCCTGAAACCATCCCTGGAAATGGAGAATTTTTTATACTGGGAGTGAATTCCTCTGCACTTATTGTCTATGCTCAACCACCACAGAGCAAGAGAACAAAGCAAGGTTGGGAACTGTTTGCCATGAGCAGATGCATACAAACCTACCCCTAAGGGTTTAGGGAGCTGAGAGGCCAGAGAAAGATGATAACAAATCATTACCTGAGTTTCTCAGGCAGAAATACTCAATAGGAACTTATGAAAAACCTGAAGTGATGTCTTGGTGGTTGAGAGATATTGGGTCCTCACATCTGCCCTCCAGAAAACATTCTGGTTTCTATACCAAGGTTTTAGGGTAAAACAGGAGCAGCTGGTCATGTCTTAGATGTACTTCAGAAACTCATGATCACTGGAGAGGTTAGATAAGCACAGTAGAACCTCTGTAAGTTGACCTCCAAAGGACTTTAGCAAACTGGTCAATACACAGAGATGGTCAACAGAAGGAACTAGGACTTATATGTACATGTGATACATGTTGGTCCATGAAAATTAGCTCAATGGGCTTGGCACCCATAGCTCAGTGGTTAGGGCACCAGCCACATACTCCAAAGCAGGCAGGTTCAAACCCAGTCTGGGCCTGCTAAACAACAATGACAACTTCAACAAAAAAAATCCAGTTGTTGTGGCAGGTGCCTATAGTTCCAGCTACTTGGGAAGCTGAGGCAAGAGAATTGCTTAAGCCCAAGAGTTAAAGGTTGCTATGAGCTGTAATGCCACAGCACTCTACTGAGAGTGACACAGTCAGATTCTGTCTCAAAAAAAAAGAAAGAAAATTAGGTCAATGTAAAGAGGTGGTCAATGTAGGGAGGTCATCATCTATGGAGGGTCTACTGTACATTTATGATGGGTTGTGTAGGCTGTAGGCATAGTTGAAAGACTGCTGCAGAACATTTTACCATGTAGGTGTGAAACATTGGTCAAGGTGGTTTATCTTCAAAATGGCATCACCTTTTTTATGCAACAGGCTGTTTTCCTGTAGGAATTATGTTCCTAAGGCCATAATAACAATAAATTGTAAAGATACACCTGATGGGAAGAGAAGGGTCCTCAATTGTTTCTATGATTTGTTTCTTATTTTTATTATTATTTTTTCTCATCTCTGTAACTGTCACTCTTTCTAATTTTTATAAAACAATTTTGGCCAGGCTTCATAGCTCATCACCGTAATCCTGGGACTGTGGGAGGCCGAGGGAGGAGTATTACTTTAGGCCAGACATTGGAGATCCTCCTGAGTAAGAGCGAGACCTGGTCTCTTCAAAAATAATAATAATAATAATAATAATGTGGGAATAGAGGTGACACATGTAATGCCAGGTACCCAAGAGGCCAAGACAGGAGAATTTCTCAAGCCTAATAGTTGGAGGTTACAGGGAGCTATGATGATATCACTGCCCTCTAGTTCCAGTGACACAGCAGGAATTTGTCTCAAAAAAATTATATTTTGAACACACTTATGGATAATACTTATATTATTTCTGTAGCATTTTATATGTTTGAAACACTACAGACATTTAGTGTCTGGGATCCCATGACATGTGTAGAAGTCCCATGGTGATTTTTAACAAGGAACTGGTCAAAGATACAAAGATTTGATCATTCAAGGCTCCAGGATAAAATAGGTTTTATGCAATAACCCCCAATCATGCACACATGTAGGGACAAGAGAACAAATATCAGTATCCTATAAGATCCAGAAATATTATAGATGTTATTCCCATGGGAACAGCTCCCGAGGAAGATCTGCCATCTTCTCCTGGAACCGTTTATCAAAGGCTTCAGCTTGGGCCACCGTGAAGTAATTTTTCCAGTCCCCAGTTACTCCTGAAAAACAGGAAACAGACCTTCTAGTCAGGTGGGAGTGAGTCTTAACACATATCCTCCTTGGTCTGCTCCTACTGTCCACTGTCATGGACATTGTGGTTAATATGGCAGAATGAGCAGTGGTCCATTGGTGGGCCCTTGTGCCTCCTGGCAGCTATTCACACTTCTATCTGCCTAAAGGAGACTTCTTACCTTCTCCTCTCTCCCAGCCCCTCCTGTGCATAGTCCCTCCACAGTCATGCCTGAAATGTCTGCTGGCACACCCAGAATCAAGCCACTCCCCACTACCTCTGTTTCTATCACCCTGACCCATGCCAATAGCATTTCTCGCCTATATTATGGTGACGGACTGTAAGATGTCTCTCTGCTTGGGATCGGTCTCCCGTATCAGTTAGTCTCAGATGGGAGCTCCCTTGATCCCTTGATTTGGGAAGACACATCTTGCCACTTTCCTGTTCAAGTTCTTTCAGGGCTCATGGGTTTCACTCAGTACAAATATGTCAGGCACTTCCAAGGCTCCCAGTGATCTGTGTCCCTATTGCTTCTTTAATTAAATCTGCATGCAATTGGGTAGGGAGTAGGGAGGGGTAAAATGAAGAAGGAGGGGCAGTAGTGAGTTCTCAACTAATATGTGCAATGTAAGTGTACGCAGGGCTCAACAACAACTTGAACTATACCTTTAGAAATGCAAATAATGTATCCTAATCATCTGTACCTTCATACTAATCTAAAATTTTTAAAAAAGGAAAGAAATGCCTAATCAGGTCAAAAATGCAATTGTGGGGGTGGCCCCTGTGGTTCAAAAGGGTAGGGCACCGGCCCCATATGCCAGAGGTTCAAACCCAGCCCCAGCCAAAAAAAAATGCAATTTTGGGACAGAAATCAGATTACTTTCTGCTCATTCCAAAAGAAAGTAATTTGAAGAAAGAGGAGGTTATGGGTCCACAGCAATACAAAACCCAGCAGAGCCAATTGCATTAGATGTTAGGGCTCAGACTGACCTCTTTAGTCTCTATCCTCCTGGCCAACTGGAACAGCACAAACCCTGACCTGCTCAAGGTCCTGCGATGCTTTAGAAGAATTTAATTATTTTCTTGCATGGACCACCATCCTAGATATCTGAAGTGTAAGATTTGGGGGAAACATAGTTTCTTAAACTCCATCTAATAAGTATTTTCATTTGTCTTAAACTCAAGTGTAGGGGCCTTACAATGTCTGATAGCAAAGACTCATCTCTCCTTTTTCCAGCTAAGTCAATTACGTCTTTGTTCTCTACACTAATTGTGCAGCAGATAGCCACCATGTGAACACCCCAATTTCATCCTTCTTCAGCCATTAATCATGGCTTGTAAGCCTAGCAGGAGTAGCTAATTAACCTGGTTGCTGTTTTTAGGACACCCTCCTGTGTCAAATTCAGAGGAGAGAGAATCTAAATGATTTCTCATCTCTCAGGTAGCCATCCCAGGATGGATCAATTTTGTCCAGGTGCCTGCAGCCATGAAGACACCCCTTAATTAAGGGACAGGAGAAATGTTCTCAACTATTAGCACAAGAAAGCCCTTCTTGTATTATGAGACATTTTGAAACCAGAGCATTTGCTTTTACCTTTTCTCATAAGTGGGTTTTTGTGAACTACATAAGCATCATCCACCATGGAGAAATTGGACATCTTGTTTTCTCTCATGACCTGAAAGGAGCTATTCTTGACGATTAGGCTGAGTTCTTCTGGCTCTACCTTCTTACCCAGGAACTGACAGATCTTCTCCACAGTTCTCTCTGTGTCCTAAAAGAAGGAAAAATAAGAGAGAGGACGTGAGAGAGAAAGGCAACAGAGAAACTAGGATGAGAAGCAGGATGAGGATGAGGAGGGGGAAGAAGAGAGAAACAGGACACAGGAGGGAGAAGTGATAGAGTTGGATGCAACCAGGAGAAAGCA
>CAUYTI010074257.1:0-18521 GCA_963575145.1 Galago senegalensis
TTTTTTGAGACAGAACCTCAAGCTGTCCCCCTGGGTAGAGTGCCATGGCATTACAGCTCACAGCAACCTCCAACTCCTGGGCTCAAGCGAGTCTCTTGCCTCAGCCTCCCAAGTAGCTGGGACCACAGGCACCTGCCACAACGCCCAGCCATTTTTTGGTTGCAGCCGTCACTGTTGTTTGGTGGGTCCAGGCTGGGGATTCGAACCCGCCACCTTGGTGTACGTGGCTGGTGCCTTAGCCAGTTGAGCTATAGGCGCTGAGCCAAAATAATCATTGTTTAAGTCAAGTGTTAAATGGGACTAAAAACTTGTTATACAACAATATTATTCTGGCATAGGTTATAGCCCAAATGGACAGGAGTTAGAAACATCTTAATGTGCTCCTAAAAAAGGAAATAATGTCTTTTTATAATGGCCTGAGGCTTCTCCGTTTCTATGTTCAAATGAAACTTTAATAATTATTTAATCTAGAATCCAACATACTATTCAAGTTGGCCATTCCAATGTCTGTGTATAATTTATCCATCTTTAGGGTCTTTAAAAGCAATAAATTTTACACTAAAGTAAATTATCCATAACTGTACTTTCCTGTTCTCCATTTTCCTCTAATGTTGAAGACATATTTCTCTCAGGTAAGTCTAAAAATCAGGAAGATAAGACTCCTACTTCAAGGTTTAAATATATAAAAGTTTTTCAATTTAATATACAGTTTTTTCCTTTTTTCTGGTATAAATTATCTCCTTTTTACAAATAAACATGGAAGGTCATTTCATAATTTTTATAAGGCTGTGAATAATAAACACACAAAATAGTGTTTATCATTAAGTTCCTTTATTTTTTAGTTGTATCAGAGCCATTTCCGTGGGGCTCAGACCACTTAACTCTGCTGGTGCTTATGATTTTATGGCAGGCATTTCTACTCTGGATATGGCTCTTTTTGTTTTTTTTCTTTTTTTTGAGACGGAGCCTCAAGCTATCCCCCTGGGTAGAGTGCCATGGCAACACGCTCACAGCAACCTCCAACTCCTGGGCTCAAGCGAGTCTCCTGCCTCAGCCTCCCAAGTAGCTGGGACCACAGGCGCCCGCCACAATGTCCAGCTATTTTTTTTTTTTTTTGGTTGCAGCCGTCATTGTTGTTTGGTGGGCCCGGGCTGGGGATTCGAACCCGCCACCTTAGGTGTATGTGGCTGGCGCCTTAGCCACTTGAGCCACAGGCGCCGAGCCCTGGATATGGCTCTTAAAGACAATTCAAATAATGGTGTTGAAATCTGAGAACCATAGAGACATGAAGGGAAGATGGCTGAAAGGCCTCACAAGGCTGAGAATGGTTTGATTGATAGAGTAGAAGTCTAGGTTCGATTCCTGGCACTTCACAAAGGGCTTCTCTAAATCTATTCAAGAAGAGGATTTCTAGCTACCCATAGGGTATCATCCAAAAAAAAATCATTTGTCCTTTTCTCTTTCTCAATACAGTGATTCTAAGAGATGATTTCCAGTTTCTCCATAGCCTTCCAGTCCAATTGAACTTTCAGATATGAGGGAGCTGATCAGAGAAACAACTCATAATATGGTTTGATTAAAACTGAGCCCCAAAGGACAAGAAAATGAATTTCTATTTTGGAATTATGATTGATTTTTCAAAGAAAAATTACATTATTTTTACTGACAGAACTGCCAAGGTTTCCTCGCCTAATCTGAACTATTCTCTTTTACTTAGGAAGTTATATAACAAATAGCATCACAGCACAGACCATCAGAGAGATTCTCTACTTTCTTGATCTGATCTGAAAGGCATGTTGTACTTTGAGGGATCAGAAACAGAAAAAGGTCAGAAAATCTTTGAGAAAGGTGGAGGATGGATATGTCTATTTTACATAAGAAGAGCCATAAAAAGGGAGATGCTAAATCTAAGGGCAAATAGAGACTCCTTCCTTATAAACACTTACTGCTGGCAGATAATCATTTGTTCACAGAATAATTCACCAAACACCCAGGAACTCTGTTAAGTATTAGGTAGTTCATAATAAAGTTCCTGTCCCCTTGAAACCCCAATGGAAAATAGATGAACCGAAAAATAGGTCAATACAAAGACATGAAATGCTAAATTTTAAAAAGTTTACCTTCAAACTGATTTTTCAAATAACTATGAAAATGTATATAATCTTTCTCTTGCATAGAAAAGTTACATTTCTGTAAAGTGGTTCATAAAACCAAGTGAATCTAATTATCTCCCTCACACTATAAAAACCAAGAACCTCACTGCCTAATAAGATCTCAGAGCATGACAAGTAAGCTTACATAAGAGCTCAGAGGTATTGCTTACGCCCAAGTATAAAAGCACGCTCACAGTCTTAGAATAGGGTTTGGCCAGGGGCAAGAAAGTGTGGGTCCTAAGTGTTTAACAGAAAACACAGGCTTTGGCATGGGACAGATGTAAGATATAAATCCTGGGTCTGCTACCTCTAAGCTGTGTGACTTTGGGAAAAATCACTCATCAGATTCTGGATCTAAGAAATAGAAATAACATCACTCTACCCCATATGATCATGGAGATATTTAAGTCAAAGCTAAATATATAGTAGGCTCAATGAATGGATGGTAGCTTCTCTTCTCTGTTAGCAAAGAAACACAGAATGAGTTACCAAACAATCAAGTAAAACAGAAAAGATATTTGATAGATATATATGTATGGGAGATGACTGGAAAACAACTGGCAGGATATGACTGACTTATTTTACAACCAACAAAAGGCAAGGAGGAACTCTTTGTGAAATTTTTCCTCTGGATGGGACTGTAACAGAGTGCAAGGTGGGGCGAGGAGGAGCAAGTGAAGAAGGTCTTTCCACTGTGCCCTGGCTTCAAAGGAGAAAGGTCAGGAAATGCATTCATATTGAAACAGGGCATGTTGAATAGATCTAGTGACACTCCTGGACTCTAGAGTGCAGAGTACCAAATTGTAAAAACTATTCAGCTAAGCCATCCCGCCCCCCCACCCTGCATCTTATAGAATTTTCTCTTCATCTTTTCCTATAACTTCTGACCTTGCTTAATAGCTACTTATTCCCTTGTGAATGTGCTTGAAACTGTACAAGCCCGATTCTCACCTAGACAGAGTTCAACAAGATGAAAATTGATTTTCTCCAAAGTGGTACTACAGTAAACAGACAGAAAAGAAAGACAGGGACAATATGCTTTAAACCGCTACTATTTTACATAATTGCCCCTTTCTAGAAAGAGGACCTTTTTCTCCAGTGATTGTAGGTTTTAAAACTTGTTTAATGCTGTGCCCAGTTTCATTGAGATGAATTTCAAAACATACAGTTCTGACATCTAGCTTTTAAACAATGAAAATATCATCCTATTTTAAAGTCAGTGAATAATACTGATAAAAATTAACCTAAAGGAACAAAATGATGAAAGTATGTAGAAAGAAATAGCCCTTGGAATTTTACTTTACTTTTTTCTAAAACCAAGAATTAGTTCTGATTTGAGGCTGAAGTTATGGAAATACCTCTTCAAAGGGAAGCTCAAGCTAACAGATGTCTTCTGTTAACAGACAGAAAACAAAACATATACAACACTTGTCTAAGCTGTTAGAAGTATTTCCAGCAGCCAAAAAGAAAACCAGCTTTATTTATCATAAATGTATGTGTGCTGTTTACCAGAGTCAAAGAAGCTAATCTAATGGTAAAATAAAAATATTTCACAAATTCTTCCAAGTATAAATATGCCCTTGGAAGAAAAGTTAAAACAGAAATAAGAATAGAATGAAGCATTCAATTAAATACTAAGAGATAAATTTAGATGGATTCTATGAATTAAGAGATGCTGAGGAAGAGAGAGTATAGTTATCCACAACTGTGCTTTCTCCATCTAAATCTTTGTTAGGCTATAACTTTTGTCTATCTTATTATACAAATGTAGATAGAAAATGGGGCAAAGTATTAAAATATGTCAACTCATGATATTCATTTGGTCGAATAAATAATTTTCAGTGAAGAAGTAATCCAATTTGCCTAACTAAACTAGATGGCACCAGGAAGCCATCTTCCGGAAGGTGTAACTGATAGAGAAGGATAGAGAAGCTCAAAGTTTGTTGAGGAAACGGTTAGACTTTTTCCTCCTGCCTTCCGATCCTGTCCCTAGTGTTACCCCTACCTCACTATGGCAGACAAGTTCTGTTCTCCAGATGGGATAGAACAGTGAGGGTGTGAAATGAGGAAGACCAGGCAGAGGTGAAGGCAAAGGCATCATCCCAAGAACTAAACCTCAGTTTTGAATACTGAAGATTGAGACCTCCATCTTTTCACCACTAGGTTCTCAGAAGGCTTATACTTTTCCTGACAGGAGACTGGAAGATTCTCCTCTGGGACATCTGATCAACCCAAGTGAAAAGGACTTAAGAAAAGAGATCATCATCCTGTAATTGCCAAGCTCTTAGAACTACCAGTCAGCTTTTCAGCACCACTTAAAGATGTTTATGGGCAGTCAGCCAAGGACTACCTGATATCTGAAGACGATTTCTCTCATGAAACACAAAGACTGATAAACAAACAGAATAAAAGTTGGAGAAAATGAAATCATATATGGAAATGAAAAAAATTTTTGATTATTAGTATGCTAAAAAAAATTCCTGTTCCTACTTTCGAATAGAATTTAACCAAGAACCATTAGAATCCTGGAAAAAAGGGAATATAGAATACTTAGAAAAATAAGTAGAGAAAGGAAGAGAGCATAAAGAAAAACTTTAAACTAGAAATGAAAGACAAAATTGAGGGCAGTGCCTGTGGCTCAAGGAGTAGGGTGCCGGCCCCATATATTGGAGGTGGTAGGTTCAAACCTGGCCCTGGCCAAAAACTGCAAAAAAAAAAAAAAGAAAGATAAAATTGAGAAAATTCTCAAGAAAAGCAAAAAGATGAAAAGATGGAAAAAAGAAGAGAAGAAAATAAGGTTGAGAATCAGTACGGATACCTATGGAAGAACGGAGTTGAAGAAATAGAAGGAATCGAAGAGATAATTCAAAACAATTTATTATAACAGATTACAAGTTTATACAATGGATAATAAAATAGGCCCATATCGAGATAGTAAACAGGAATGAATATTCAAAGAATAGTCCAGCAATCACAAATAAATCCTCAGACTGGCAAAATTTAACAAGCCCGACAGTATTAAGTACAAACAAGAATGTAGAGCATCTAATATAAGCAGCACCTGGTATACTGCTTAACAAAGAGGTTTTACATTATTTAGTAAAGCTGAATACATATACACACCCTACAGCAGCAACCCAGGGCTTGTGGGCACCAAGAGACATATACACAGAGGTGTTATGTATGCATTACTTTTTGAAGTTTAATTGAATTACAGTAGCAACATGTAGCATGATGTTTGTTCAAAAGATGGCATTAATCAAATGAATGTTAGTGTCACCATGTAACAGGCTTGAATAAAATAGCTTTTTCTCTTGAATTTCTATACATTTTTTGGCACCCACTGTATATATATATATATATATGACAGCAATGTCCATAAGTGACTGAACCTGGAAAGCCTACGAATTCCCAGTAAAATAGAAAAATTACAGTACACATACTGTGATGGTTAATTTTTTGTCTTTGAGAGATCCTTTTACATCATTTGCCCTCTTGGAAATTGTTAATTGTTCACTACTGCCTATAAGAAGTCCAATCACTTTAGCAAGCAAGCTATAAGTCCTTGAGAGTAAGTTATTAGCTCTACTTATGTTAAAGCACCAGAGAATGACATAGTACCTGCCATATATTATGCTCTAAGTGGCTGTTGAATAGAATTAAAAAGGTGTCATTAATACTTTTCCTTAAGTTGGCCAGTGACATGTAATGATAAAAAGCATTTTTTAAAAAACATGAGAATTACAAAGAACTGCCAAAATGTAATCAGAGTACTAGAGTTTTGCTGGGTATAATTTAAAAAGAAGTGGTAAAATTACCATGATACAATGTTTCGTCATTTGCAGAGCTATAATGTTCTGGGTGCGAGAACCTAGATAATACGAAGCCGCTTCCCATATTGACAATTGGGAGTATATAAATGATAAGAATGTATTGAATCAATTACAATAATTTGTTACCCATTATTTTTCATCTTACTAACCAGAGAACCAATCCTACACATTGTGTTCAGCCATGGTAGAAATTTATGCTTTTACTTACAGAAAAGTTTTATACCCATTCCAATCTTTTAAAAGGCAGAGTAGGCGTAGAAATGATAATTTTTGTACAATTAATAACAGATTTGGCTTATTCAGGAGTTGGTGATCAATCCTGGTAAAAGCTTATTAAAATCTTTTTGCAATTGGACTACTACACTGGGATAAAAATTCATACAAATCTACAAAATGATGGAGTTATACATGTGTGCAAATTCTTGTAGAGTTTTATACCTGTATAAGAGTTTGTAGACAAACACAAATCTACATATTCATACATGTTTTTCTGTTAAATACACAAAACTTTTATTTAATCACTCCAGTATAAATTGTACCATTCTTAATATCATACATGAAGATAATTTAATATTTCTGTTGATGACTTGGGCTCATTTACATAGTGTTTGAATACAGAAATATCCTCAAGACTATAGTAATATACTGAGTTGCCTTTCCTTGATCTAAACTGCCCCCAATTATTGAAATTTCAGTTCTTTGTTCTAGTTTTCTATTTTTAAATGCTCTTTATAGGTTATCAACTGTGTTCACTTTTCAAGTTGCAATCTTGAAAAAAGACAAAAATATATAATATTTCATATTAAAACTGTATCGAACAGACTCAAATGGGGTTTACTGGAATAAACACAAGGGCTCTGAGACAGCTACTGAGTCCCCAGAGGCAGTTCCATTTATTTCTAGCTTTAGGGCCATATTTTGGAAGCCTGGCATTGCCAACAGTCTGACTTCCAGGTAGGAGGAAGCTTCAGCAGATGAGCAGACACACTCCTAAATTTGGTTAAGCACGCACTTTTTAATATCTAGTGCTCATTAACAATTAGCAAATGATTACATTTTACTCATAAAAAGTCTTACTTTTAAAAAGTCAATTTATTAACGTATAATTTACATAGAATAGTGCATCCATTTAAAGTGCACGGTTCAATGAGTTTTGACAAATGCCAACATCACAGTTAAGATTCAGAACATTTCCAACACCTTCAAAGGTTTCCTGATGTCCTTTTGCAGTCCTGTCCCCTGTCCTACTCAACAACTTATCTGTTTCCTATCACTATAATTCTCTGTTTCTATAAATGGAATTACAGAACATATATTCTTTTATGTTTGGATATCTAAGTTTCTTTTTTGTTTGTTTTTTTAAGAGACAGAGTCTCACTTTACTGCCCTCGGTAGAGTGCTGTAGTGTCACAGCTCACAGCAACTGGGCTCCAACTCCAGGGCTTACACAATTCTCTTGCCTCAGCCTCCCAAGCAACTGGGACTACAGACACCTGCCACAATGCCCGGCCACTTTTTTGTTGCAGTTTGGCTGGGGCCAGGTTTGAACTCACCACCCTTGGTATATGGGGCTGGCGCCCTACTCACTGAGGATACCTAAGTTTTTAACATAAAAATTTACTTTAAATTAATAAATACTGTTTACATCAGATTTTAAACTAGACTAGGATTTATGATTATGGAAAAACAATAAACCATATTTGTATTTGCTACTTTTTTTCTGGGGTCATGTTTCAATTAGCCTCTTATCTCTAATAAAAACATAAAGCATTGGACATAATCAATCTGTTTGACGAAAAAAGGAATTATCAACATAAAGATGGTTGCCACTTACTGGCTTTTAATGGCTAATAAGCAAAAGGCTTAACATGTTATATAGAATATATCTTTGCGTGTTTATTTTAATAATACTAATTAACACATTTTGAGTGTTATTGCTAGGTACTAGGTGTGCATTATCCCAAATAATCTCGCCAATAACTTTATGAGGCATTATTATTACATCCTTATTTTTAGATAGGAAAATGAGCCTTAAGGAGATTAAGTAACCTGCCCAAAGGCACACAAAAATGTAGGAACCACCAAGAGTTTGAATCTACCACTGTCTGACTGCAAAGCCATATTCTAAATCATTGACCACTTATATTGATTTAAAATCACAGGTAGATTTGAAACCCCAGGGCCAAAAAAGATCATCAAAAGCCCCATAATTAGGCTATATATCTTTCAGAGAAACATAGCAAAAAAATCATGAGTATCTGTCCACTTAAGAGATCATTATATAATAGTGGTAAATAGAATAAAAAATGGCCTTCTGAAGCTTTTATTTTTTTGCAGTTTTTTTAAGCTTTTTATTTATACAAAGAACTGTATCACAAGTATTCTAAATCTGAAAATTTACTACTAAATGCAATTCTATTGAATAAGCCTAGAACACATGTGTACCAAGCACCAGGGTGAAAGAAGTCTAAATGAATAAGACGTTGTTTTTGCCCTAGAGAACCTCAGTTCACTTTTAAAGACAGACAGAAATATATATATATATATATATATATATATATATATATATATATATATATATTATGGGTAGTACCTATACCTAGATATATTTAAGGAACATATTAAGATCTTTTCAGAAAATAAATTAATAATTATATTATCAAAAGCTCTAGGCCTAACCATATTCAACGCAAACTCAAATATAACCTGGCATATTAGGTACCATCCTAAATATCAAAACACCTGAGTCATCAGTAGACTTCTAAGGGAAACTAAAAATCTGCCAGCAAGTAGCTATTGAAATTCTTCACAAAAATTTTGAAAGCCCTAGCAGGAGGGTTCAATCTGTAGTCTGGAGGATGACCTCAATTGAGAACAGAAGTAGAGCCAAAAGCTAACACATTGTCTGAAACAAGAGCAGATGGGAAGCAGGAGGAGTAAGGAACACTCTCAGGAAGATGACGAGAACCATAAGATAGCTATTTAAGCCTGAGGATAACTCGAGGCAGTCCTAGGATACCTGTTCTCCTACACTCAACAAAGAAAGAACAATATGGGGGGAGGGGCAGACAAAACAAATCAAAGGAAACATTCAGTGTATTTAATAAGAGCAATGTGTCAATATGTGAACTAAAATACCCTTATGAGGACTTCAGATATCAGTTAAGAAGCTGCAGTACTCTAGGGAAGGGCAAAGCCCAGAAGAGGTGCATTGTAAGAAGAGTCATTTACTTTATCCACAATAACCCCTCCCCAAACGTAGTGCTGCTGTCAACTCTGCTTGTGGCTTCTGGGTGGCGATATGGGAGTAGAAGGAAGAAAAGTAAAACATGCATTCAACATTTCTGCTTTCTGGAGGTCTTCCTGGGGACCGGTTTTTCTCTCCCCTGACTTAGAGTGCTAATGGAACATAGCATCATGAGGATGGCTTGAAGCAGCAACAGAGGCCTGTGATGCCACAGACAGGTCAGCCAGCTTGATGTGAAGCCTCCAAAGTTGCTAAACTCACAGCTTCTTCCTCAGAAGGGAAGAAGAGTAAGAGCGTATATAGTATTCACTTTTTCAGAGAACTACTCAGGTACTAGTACCTCACCTGATTCAAGAAGCTTAAGGGAGCTGGCATACTTGGGATGGCTGAAGCCTTCTGAGAACAAAGCAGAGAGGGTCAACTTGCTGCTGTGGACCACAGAATATAAAATAAGACAGACACCAAAGGGAGTAAGAGATTATGAGCTCCTGGAAAATAAACTAGCAAACCTCTCTAACTGGGATGAACAAGCCCAGAGAAATTACAAGCTTCCTGAAATGTTTCAGAGTGCCTCACAATCTCTAGACAGGCTGGTTGGCAAATGTCTTACCTTATACAATCAAGTGCATAAAGGGTGGGTGAGGTGGCTGTTTTTTAAAAATACATAAAACTTAGGTAACAACACCAAACTTACAAAGCACACAAAGAAACAGGGAAAGAGAACAATCAATGGAATAAAAGGAATCTGAAACCAATCCCCCCAAATGGATATCTATAAATCACCTGGCCATAAATCTCTAAAATAAGCTCAGTCATCTATAAGACAACACAGATAAACAACTAAACATTAGGAAAAATATGCAGGAAAAAAATACTATTAACAAAGATAGAAACTATAAAAAAGAAACAAATTCTGGCGGCACCCGTAACTCAGTGGGTAGGGCACCAGCCACATATACCCAAGCTGGCATGTTCAAACACGGCCTGGGCTGGGCCAGCTAAAAAACAATGATAACTGCAACAAAAAAATCGCTGGGTGCTGTGTTGGGCGCTTGTAGTCCCAGCTACTGGGGAGGCTGAGGCAAAAGAATTGCTTAAGCCCAAGAGTTTGAGGTTGCTGTGAGTGGTGATGCTACAGCACTCTACTGAGGGCAAGATAGTGAGACTCTGTCTCAAAAAAAAAAAAGGAACAAATTCTATTGTTGAAGAACACAACTGGATAAAAAAAATCACTTAAGGGTTCAACAGCAGATTTTATAAGGCAGAGAAGGAGCAAGGAAGAAAGATTAATAAAGAAAAGCAAAGAAACTGTAAGGAACTTAAGGGATCCTATCAAGTGCACCAATATAGGAGTTTCAGAAAGAGAAAAAGCAGTAGAGAGCTTATTTGAAGAAATAATGGCTGAATGTTAATGGCTGTATGTTATTTATATGAAGAAGATATATAGACCAATGGAACAGAATAGAGAGTCCAGAAATAAGCACTTAAGTATTTGGTCAAATAATCCTTAACAAAGTGCTAGGACTGTCTCTTCAACAAATAGCGCTGAAAAAACTGGATATCCACAGGAAAAAAAATCTTTTGTATATACCATATACAGAAATCAACTAAGAATGGATTTAAAACCTAAATATAAAACCTGAAACTATAGAACTGGTAGAAGAAAGCAAAGGGAAAAGCTTTGCGACATTGAAATGGGTAAGATTTTTTTAGATATTACATCAAAAAGCACAAGTTACAAAAATAAAAACCAACAAACAGCACTATTATCAAACTTAAAAACTTCTGCATAGTAAACAATCAACAAAGTGAAAGGGCAGTACAGGGAATTAGAGAAAATATTTGCAAATCATTTCTCAGATAACAATTAATTTCTATACTATGTAAAGAACTTCTAAAACTCAACAGCAACACCACAACTCACAAGTAACCAAATTTAAAAATGGCCCAAGGAAAAGACATTTCTCCAAAGGAGATATACAAATGGCCAGCAAGCATATGAAAAGATGCTCAATAACACTCTTCATCGGGGAAATTCAAATCTAAATCACGATGAGGTATCACTTTATACCCATTAGGATGCTCGCTACCAAAAATACAGAAAATAACAAATATCAGTAAGGATACAGGGAAAGTGGAACCCTTGCATACGGTTGGCAGGATTATAAAACAGTGTAGCCACTATGGAAAACTACATGGAGGTTCTTCAAAATACTAGAAATAGAACTACTATATGACTCAGCACTCTGACTTCTGCATATATATCTAAAAGGATAGAAAACAGGATCTTTCCATCTTGTCTTTGTTTTGTTTTTGAAACAGAGTCTCTGTCACTGGGGCTAGAGTGCAATGTTGTCAACACAGCATGCTGCAACCTCCAATTCGTAGGCTCAAATGATCCTCCATCTTCAGTCTCCTGAGTAGCTGGGACTATAGGGGCACACCCACAGACTTTACTCATTTTTCTAATTTTTTGTAGAAATGGAGTCTCACTCTTATTCAGAGTCAAGTAAGTCTACCATTTCAGCTTCCTGAGTAGCTAGAATTATAAGAGCACATCACCACACCTGGGTGCAAACAGGATTTTGAAGATACTTGCACACCCATATTCACTATAGCATATTCACAACAGACAACATGTGCAAGCCACCTAAATGTTCCCTGATAAATACGTAAAGATGAAAATGTGGCCCAGTAGTCCCCCCTTACCCACAGTGTTGTTTTACATGGTACAACCATGACCTGAAAATGTTAGATGGAAAATTCCAGAAACAATTCCTAAGTTTTAAATTGCACTATTCTGAGTAGTGTGATGAAGGTTCACCCATTCATCTCTATCCCAGCCAGGGTGTGACTCATCCCCCTCTGTAGCACATCCATGCTGTGTATATGCTACCACCTGTTAAGTCACTTAGTAACAGGTTATCAGATGGAAAACCAGAGTATATATAGGGTTAGTACTACCCACAGTTGCAGACATCCATGGGGGTGGGCGGGGGGTAGCAGCTTAGACATATCTCCTGAAGACAGGGGGCAATTACTTAATGTATACATACAACAGAATTATTATTCAGCTTAAAAAAAGAAGGAAATCCTTTCACATGCCACAACATAGATGAACCTTGAGGACATTATGCTAAATGAAATAAGCTAATCACAAAGAGATTCCAGTTAACATGAGTTATCTAAGGTAATCAAAATCATGGAGAAAGCAGAATGGTGGCTGCCGCTAAAGGACAGGAGGGGGATGAAGTGGGGAGTTGTTCAATGGATATAGTTTCAGTCACCAAAGATAAAAGTTACGGAGATCTATTATACAACAATGTGCATATGGTCAATACTATTATAAATACACTTAAAAATTATTAAGAGCTTGGGCCTATAGTTCCAGCTACTAGAAGGCTGAGGCAAGATCAGTTGAGCTGAGGAGTTTGAGGTTGCTGTGAGCTATGATGCCATGGCACTCTACCCAGGATGACAAAGTGAGACTCTATGTCAAAAAAATTAATTAATTAAATCAAAATAAAATTTCCATTGTCTCAAACGTCCAATCCTACCTCACATGCACCAAAAAAAAAAAAAATATATATATATATATATTCTCTTACATATATATGTAAGAGAAAAAAATTTAAAAATTCCACTTCATTGGGGTACAGGTGAATCTTTCTAAGAGTAGAATGTGAACGTTTTAAAGCAATAACTGAGAAAATGACATGAAGGACCAGTTTGATGGAAGTATTTCAGATTGCATGTGAAAACCCCACACTGTACCCCAGAAGTGCACTAATGTACATAGTTATCATTCAATAAAAAAAAATTAAAAAAAAATTCCACTTCATTGGGCTAAGGTAATTAAAATTATGGAAACGGAAAGCAGAGTGGTAGCTTAATTTTAATAATGTTATCTTTCAATGAAAGCATTTTAATGACCAATAAATGTATTTGTGCTGAAAATTATGCTAGGCCAGTACAACACATACGAAAAAGACCTGCAGATATCACTAGACTCAAGTCCAAATTTGTATATATCATATTCATCCTACCCATCTGCAAAGTAACTGAGTAAACCCAGATAACGGCTATGTTAAACGTGTATGTAAATGTGTATGTCAAGGGTGTTGGTGCTTTTAGTTTTCTTGTTTCCGAACAAGAACTGAATCACTGTACCTGATTCAATGTATCTTCAAAATTTATATTTGTTGGTCCAGTGTTAGCATCAACCAGTTAAATTTTAGTATTTATCAACAATCATTTATAGGGTGACCATAAAGTTTGTGTGCAATTAAAAACAGAACTTTATGACTATGCTGTACATAATATACACTCATCACCTAATGGCATAAATTAACATTTTAACCTACACTGTGAATGTCATATCAACACTGAAATCATATACATATTTTAGTGAAATGGCTTACGGCTAAATGTAAAAAAGTAGAGGGAGGATGAAGAAAGAAAGGGTTTTCTTTTCCCACCTTTTACTGATATATTCTGGCAAATTATAAAGTTTGGTGTGTTCTGAAATCTGTGTGTTCTGGCAAAATCTACCTACCAAAGGCCAGGTAATCATTTGTTCTTTTTTGGCATGGATATTCCAATTTCTGAAATCCACTGAACTTAAAGACGGAAAAGATGATTATTGAAATAAGCATTGAAATAATCACTTTGTACAGTTACTAAGTTTTTATTATTTTGCATATTATAATCTAAAAAAAAAATTCACTCTTCTGTATTTTGGCAGAGCAGAAGCCTGTCCTTGAATGGCTAGCAGCATAAATTTCTGACAAAAGATCTGCCTTAAGATCATGATGAAACTACCTTCAGAGAAAACAAATCTGTATGTTTGTGCATGTTCTACATATACAAACATATAAAGGTATTTTGTTGAGACATTTCTAAGGTCTATGTTAGTTCTATTGGCAGGATAATAAAAAAAATTAAAATGCTCCAAAGTTTAGTCCCATGTAGTTAAGTATTCTCCCTATCCCATATTAGTTTCTAAAAGCAATATAAAGTTTCATCAGCCAATCTCGTGGCTAAACTGTATACATATGTATATACTTTTATTGGGGAAACAAACTCATCGTTTGATAGAAAACACAAAAATAATTACAATGGAACTAAAAACTCACTAAACAAGATAGTTCTCACAATCCGGAGAGGACACGCTCTTTGGAAATGATTCATCATTTATCCTCTTCTGGGACTATCATTTAAAAAAGGTGTGTGGTGAAAAAAGGGGGAGGAAGTAAAGAATCACCCTTTAGTTTGCCCAAAATGAACGACCTGCCTCTAAACTACGGCAAAATCTGACGGAAATCCATCTTCTTTCTGCAGCAGGACTGCTGATAGCCTCCCAATAGCCTTTTCCGCAATAAGGGAGTCCCTTGTTTTCAAGCGTGAATATGGCTCCTTACACGAAAAACTACATTTGTCAGCTTCCCTTGTCTTGCTTGTAGAAGTGGAAAATTAGAATTCTACCCTCTTATTAACTGGAATGTGGATCTAAAGTTTGGTGCTCTGCAGCCTTTGTGAGAGACGCCTGGAAGTCACACACAGGAAAGCAACAAAATGGAACTATGGGCCTCTCACCTTGTGGAGAGCCACACGAGCCTTGAAGTATCTCCCAAGTTCTGAAAAATGGGAGAAAAAGAGCCATGTATTGTAGGCAAAAAGCCTTTAAGCAGATTAATTTTGTGTGTGTAAGTCTGAAGTCTTGAGGAGCTATAAGGAAAGAACTCCACGGTGGCCAGTAATCAATAGTAATCAGTATTGCCTATATAAGCTTTGGTAGAATAAAGAAGTTCGCTACATTCCTGGGAGAGCCTGTAGTCTCCTTTATTCTCCTGACATTTCAATGCGGGCTTATACTCTGTGGCATCATCTCACGCACCCCTCACGCAATAATCTTTATTTTGTGTAGGAAACTCTTACTTTTTATTTAGTTATCTGTAGTCAAAGCTGATCCCAATTTCTCATTACTTACTGTAAAGATAGAATAGTTTCATTACTTTGAGACTTTCTTCTATAATATCATGTCTTTCTGGGTATAGAGCTACAAACTTTTTAAAAAGTGATACCCTGGCACTAGCTAGCCTTGTCTAACAATGCTAAGAACATTAAAAAAAAGAAAAAGAAAAAGAAACAAAAAAATGTATATACATTAGTCCCTAAACCAGTGATTCTCAACCTTCCTAATGCTGCGGCCCTTTAATATAGTTCCTATGGGTTGCGACCCACAGGTTGAGAACTCCTGCCCTAAACTATTCTCCATTACCTACCATTACCACCCCCAAATATCCTTTTGTCTATCTGTAAAAATAAAGAGGAAAAATCAAGAGCATAATTTTAGCTATTTTTATGGGAATTGGCCTTGTTTGGAAAACTTCCAGAAAATCCTTGAGGGAGTCACACAGCTTTAAAACTTGAAATGCCAGTGGGACAGGATCCCATACGACTCTAGCACCTTCTTAATTTCTTTTAAATGTGCATATAAGCCAATAGGATCTTTCTGAATAAAAAAGTGTTGTAAGAAGTCTGGTAGCATAAAAAATTTGGTAACTGAAAAAGTAGGGTGCTTGGGAAAAGACAGATAAAATATATAAATTGAAAAGAGTAATGGTATAGATAAGTTTTTAAATCATTGATTAAGTTTTTAAGCAATTATATTCGAACAACAAAAGCAAAGTGAAAATAAAAACATTAACATTTGGTAACTACCTTCTTTCCTTGACTCAATATCAATGTAAACTCTAGACTATAAAGGTCAAAGATCTGCACAATATAGTATTAATAACACAGTGGTCTATGTCAGGGGTTGGCAAACTGTAGCTCAAGGGTTGAATGTAGACCACTGTCTACTTTTGTACAACCAACAAGCTAAGCAAGGATTTTATTTTACTTTTTATTGTATAGATTCAGGAATTCTTTTTAAATATGGATTTTAAATTTTTAAATGGCTACATTTTAAATGGCTGTATCAGTACCTATATAACATAACACACATATTCTCAATTGGCCTACAATGTCTAAAATATTTACTATTAGATCCTTTACACTACAGAAAAGGTTTGCCAACACCTAATTTATTTGACTATGTCTTTGTGACTAGGATTAAGGATAGGAAAAATAAACATAACCTCAATTTTGAGAAGTTTGTCAAATTCCACAGTACAGTCAACAGCAGTAAAACGTTAAGAATAATCCCCAACAATTCAGAAAGAAAGGACTACCCAGATTGACTCCAAAGCACTGGTTAGCCATTAACAAGTACATCTACATAGAATTACATCCATGGTATTCTGTGAGGCATTTATAAGTACTATCTGTGGTCTAAAAAGTTTAGAGAAATGCTTATTATAAAAAGTTGAACAAACTATCAGTTTTTGTGTGTATATGTGTGTTCATTCTGTTTTACTTCGAGACTTTTCAGAACCTTTGAAAATATCCCCAGAATAAGGATATGGTGCAACAACTCCCAAATTCATTTCATCTCACTTTGGTGGCACCTAGTAATATACTGAAGGAAGTATTCTACAGAATAGTTTGGGAAATATATCTAACTCATATGATATCCAAATAAATTCATGGAAGACTAAAAAGTTAAATGTATAAGGGCTGTGCCTGTGGCTCAAAGGAGTAGGGTGCGAGTCCTATATGCCGGAGGTGGCAGGTTTAAGCCCAGCCCCAACCAAAAACTGCAAAAAAAAAAAAAAGTTAAACGTCTAAAATATACCACAAAATTTAGAAGAAAATCAATGTAACTATCAAATTTCTGGTAGGGGTGGTGCTTTCTAGGCTAAAGAAATAAGGAATAAATCACTTTAAAAGATTTCCTAGACTCGGCGCCTATAGCTCAACCGGCTAAGGCGCCAGCCACGTACACCTAAGGTGGCAGGTTCGAATCCCCAGCCCGGACCCGCCAAACAACAATGACAGCTGCAACCAAAAAATAGCCGAGCATTGTGGTGGGCGCCTGTGGTCCCAGCTACTTGCGAGGCAGAGGCAAGAGACTTGCTTGAGCCCAGGAGTTGGAGGTTGCTGTGAGCTGTGATGCCACGGCACTCTACCCCGGGGTACAGCTTGAGGCTCTGTCTCAAAAAAAAAAAAAAAAAAAACAAGATTTCCTAAAAGTGGAACCATGTAAAATTAAAAGACCAAGAAAACCAGATAAAATATGCACAGTAGATACTAAAATGGCTGCATATATAATGTACATAAAATAGACATGGCAGTGGACACAAAGAAGTTCCTAAGAAAAAATATAACAAACAAGTAATTTTCTGTGCACATCTACTGCTGGTATCCTTTGGCTGTTTTCCCTATTGAAACCAAAAGGATATTCAAACTTGGGTCATGTCACAACTCAGCTCTTAGGATAAGGAGCAAAGTTCCTACCACAGCCTACAGGAAGCAGATGGTGCTGCTTCACTCTCCCACTCACGGAGCCCCCCAACACCCAGTGTCTGTTTGGCATTACAGCCCTTATATAGACATGCTGGTCTGCCTGCCAGGCTCGCTCTCTATTTCATCCTCTTACTCACCCACCCTGCTCCCATAGATCACTCTCACACAGTCTTTGGTTCTCAAATCAAACTTCTTTTCTTAGAAAAACCTTCCCTGACTGCAATGTAAAGATTTAGAGTGAAACTGTGGACTTAGATCAGACCCCCCCCCCAATACAGTGATAGCTACTAAGTTTTCTTTCCATAGCACTCACCTGTTTTTAGTTTTGTATTTGTGAGACAATTTCATTAAAGTCTAATCCTCTCTCTACCTGATAAACTATCAAGGTCCATGAGACCAAGTACCTTGACTGTCTGATTGATCCTTGTATCCCCAGCACCCAGAACTACAATTTTCCAAAAACAAAAGAATATAAAAAGAAAAATATTCTTTTAAATCCCAAAAACAGTATTAGTATTTGTCTATTAATTGGTGAGATTATAGGTAGTGTTTTCCTTTCCCTACTTTTCTGTATATATTCAATAATGCACATGTTAACAAAAACCAGGAGTTCATGGATAGAGCTAAATCTAAATAAGTAAATATAACAAGAAAATCTGAGTTTAAAAAAGTGGGAGGTGAAACTTGACCTTATAAAGAACTAATGGAGGCTCAGCGCCTGTGGCTCAAGCGGCTAAGGCGCCAGCCACATACACCCAAGGTGGCGGGTTCAAATCCAGCCTGGGCCCGCCAAACAACAATGATGGCTGCAACCAAAAAATGGCCAGGCGTTGTGGCGGGGGCCTGTAGTCCCAGCTACTTGGGAGGCTGAGGCAGGAG
>CAUYTI010074266.1:0-47010 GCA_963575145.1 Galago senegalensis
CCACGGCCACGGTTTAAAAATTAACATAAAAAAAAAAAAAAAAAAAAAAAAAAAAAAACCCTAAGTAGAACCAATAAATTCTGTGTTCTACAGAGACTTTCTGGGTTGGGTGCATCCTCCCAGCAGAAACCAATGAGTAAACCAATTCTCACAGGTGTTGGAGAAAAAAATCAAGGCGTTTAGGACCATGCTAGAGTCTCCAAAAATATCTGTACATATGCTTGGGCGCAAAGAGGTGTTTGTTTGTAGTGATAAAGAAATCAGAACAAAAGTCTATGTTTTAATGAAGCACTGGGACAGCATGAGTTTGACCACCACCAGTGCTGTTGGGTCCTCTCTCAGCCATTCATTTGCTCTTTGGTAAAAAACAAGTCCTTTAATCTCTCTGGTCATAATTTCCTCATCTATAAAATTAGATCTAGATAATTTCTTTGAGCTCCAGGATCTTTAGGTGCTTTCTTTTAAGATTGGAAGTTCTCACAAGCATTTTTTTTCATAGAAATGTGTGGGATAAGAACTTTGTAATGCAAACTCCTTTCTAAAATATTCCCTGATCTTAATTCTCTAGCCTTCCATCAGATATGATATTTATTGATTTGACACTGTCCACTCTGCCTAAACTGTCTTTCTGAGCACTTACTTCTGTTTCACCGGCTCTTGCTCCGATCATCACTGCCTGGCTAAAGTCTACGTTAATACATTTGTTAAGTCTTGGCTCAAGCATTACCCACCCACCCACCCAGCCCCCAGGCACATATTCCATTTGTCTAAGCAGAAGAGGATTTCCTTTGTCTGGGCTTTATGCAGTGCCCGCTGTATATATCTATCATTGTACCTAGCACAATATATTAAAATAATCTGTTTCAGGAAGTTCTATAAGTGCAGAATCTGTATTTCTTTTATCTTTTTATCTGCAGTGCCTAGCCTAGTGTCCAGTAAAAATAATAGGTAACTGAAAAAAAAGAAAGTATCTGTGAATACAATACCTACCTGTGCAGAAACAAAAACTCTAACCAGTGTATTACTATAAAGAGAGATGATTCTATCTGTTTCATAATGTATACTACATCAGGAGAGAAGGACTAAGGGAAAAGTGAGAGATTACTCAACTTTTAAAAGAAAACTTTGAGTAAACATACATCATATGGCCCTAGTGAAAAAGTGAGTCCTTATTAAAGGGCCTTTGAGGTGCACGGTCCAGCTCAATCCTTACCCCTCCACTTCTATGATCTCATCTGCTGCGTCTTCTCTCCCCTCTTCTCCTAGGCCAGTCCAGCCAAAGACACACAGATGCACTCCAGTCTCAAGTCATTTACATGTGGTACTTTCTCTAAATTTCCACTCAGTTAACCCCATGGCTTGGTCTCCCCTCTTTTTAGGTCTTTGTTAAGGAATAACCTTCTCTGTGAGGTCTCTCCTGACCACCCTATTTAAAATTGCAACAGCCAGCCTACCTCACTCCCTGTTCCCCTTCTCTGTTTTGTTTTTCTGTAGATCGTATCCCTATCCAACTTACTACATATTTTACTCATTCTTTTTCCTTATTGTTTGTCTATGTCCAGTAGAATAAAAGCTCTGAACATATTAACTGTTTATATAGTCTTATTTGCCCTGTGCCTAGAACAATACTTGGAGCACAGTAGGTGCTTATTTGGTTAATAGCTAGACAATTACACCACCACTATGTAGACCTTGACTAAATTATCCACCTATTTCCTAGTGGTTTGTATAGCTGGACAAAAAACAAATGCCAACACTTGAGTGTCAAACTGCCAGCCTGACGCCTCAGCCTGGATGGCCACCAGGCATCTCAAGCCCAGCTCTGTCTTAGTCATCTGGCTGCTGCAACAAAATACCATAGACTAGGTTGCTTATAAGCAACAGAAATTTATTTCTCATGGGAAATCTAAAATCAAAGCACCAGCAAATCTGGTGTCTGGTGAAGCCCCATTTACTGATTCATAGCAGCAGCTTCTCACTTTGTCCTCACATGGCAGAAAGGGGAAATAGGCTCTTTCATAAGGGTACTAATCCCACGTGTGAGAGCTCCACTCTCATGATCTAATCACCCTCAAAGGTCCACCTCTTATGACCATCATCTTTGCAGTTAAGATCTCAACATATGAATTCTGAGGGAATACACTCAGATTATAGGCATCTCCTCCCACAAACTTATTCATTTTCCAGCTCAGTGTACAGGTGGGACTATATCCAGCCAGTTATTCAAGCCAAAACCAGGGGGTCATTTGGGGCAGAGATAATGTTATGTGCCCACAAACCTATTCCATTTTCTTCTTGAACGTGTAGGCAAATTACATTTGCCAGCATCACTGCAGAAACACGGCCATGTTACTGAGCTCTGGCCAGTGGAAGGCAGGTGGAAGTGATGTGCTCCATATCCATCCTGGCTCCTGAAATGTTCTATATGGTCCTTCCTGCTCTCACTCTCTGTGCTCCTGTTGGCCTTAGAGGTCACCTATTGAAAATGGAGCCTCTATAAGACACAAGAACCTAAATGTGGGAGCAGATTCCCATCACTCTCCTGATGACCTACACTGGACTGTGATATGGGAAAGAAAATAGCTTTTAGTGAGTTAAGTCACTGCTTATTTCAGCAGTGACTACCCTGACTAATATATGATTTTGTTGCCTCCCTTTCCTTCCCATGTCCAATCCCTCATTCAAATTCTGAGCACTCTTGAATTCTTTCTCTCTTTATCCTTATTACCAATACCCTAGTCCAAAGGTCTACCATGTCATGGTTGGACATCTGCAATAGGCTTATTATACTCATTCTTGTAACCCTCAAGTTAATTCTCTAAATAGTCAGAATAATCTTCAACAGTTTCTCATGCAATTATCATTAAATCCATTACTTTCTCATGACATGTACCCTCCCTCCATGCCTACCTATCCTCTCTCCATTCAGTACACTCTGGTCTTTTGGACATTCTCTTTACCACCTCCACATCCTCACAGGTTCTGTTGTTCCCTCCACCTGAAGTGTGCTTGCAGTAACTTGACGTGTGCTTGCAGTGACTTTTAGTATGGCCCATCTCTTCTCATGCTTCAGTCTTACCTTAAACTCTACCTCATTAGGAAGACCTGCTTTGAGTTAGCCAAAAGTAGATCCCTAAGTTATTCTTAATCATGACCCCCTGCTTTATCCTTCACACCACTGCCCAGTTAGTAATCATCTATCTATATTTACTTGTTTAAAGACAAAATATTATACAGTAAATGCCAAGCCTGGTATTTATTGTGATTACCATAAATACCCAGCACATGGACAGTGCCTGGCACAGGGTGAGTGCTTAGCAAATATTTGTTGAATTGATGAATGGACTGATGTCATTTGATCACTAGCTCTGTCTGAAATTCATCATTTCCTTTTTCCTCCCAATACTACATGTTCCTCCAAATATCATCTCATTCACAATTATAGGAGCATCTTTTCTTTTCTAATTTGTGGGCTTACATCTGATTTTATCTATTTTATGGTTATAACTATTAATAGATCAATATTTTATTAGAAACATTTCTCATAAGAGAAAATGATCAACATACTTTCTTTCTTTTTTTTTTTTTAATTTGTTTTTATAGAGACAGGGTCTTACTTTATCACCCTCAGTAGAGTGCCATGGCGTCACACAGCTCACAGCAACCACCAACTCCTGGGCTTAGATGATTCCCTTGCCTCAGACTCCTGAGTAGCTGGGACTCCAGGTGCCTGCCACAACGCCCAGCTATTTTTTTGTTGCAGTTTGGCTAGGGCCAGGTTTAAACCTGCTACCCTCACTACATGGAGCTGGCGCCCTACCCACTGAGCCACAGGCACTGCCCAGTCAACGTACTTTCACTAGCATACTACAACACTTATTTTCATTATTGTTGTCTGTGATACAAAGCAGACTACTCAAGGGCAGAAATGGGAATATATAAGGAGTATCAGCCACACTATAGTGAATTAGTCTGTAATCTGAGCAGCTCAAAGAGAGTTGAATAATATGTGTTAAAAAATCTTTTGGGGGTGGTGCCTGTGCTTCAGAGGAGTTGGGCACTGGCCCCATATATGGAAGTTGGCAGGTTCAAACCCGGCCCTAGCCAAATACTGCAAAAACAAAAATAAAAAAATAAATCTTTCTGAAAGTTTCCCAAAAAGTCATAATACAGGGACAAAGTTGAGTATGGGAAATGAAATATAGTCAGGAATAATTATTAGTAATGCAAAGATTCTACCAAGGACCTTTCCTGTCATATTTCAATTTTGTAATTGTTTTTCTTTTTACCACCTGGGGTCTTTGGCTTCCATCAGGTTTTCCTGTTACCCCACAGTCTTCACCTACACTGTATACATATTATAGGGTTTAAATCATAGGGTCATGCATTACATATTTAATTTTTAGATCACTACACAGATTTTATGCTATTGTAAAGGGTGAATAATAGTGTACCAAGTTGGTATACCATTCCTCAAAGTGCACAGCAGCATAGCAAGTCTAAAGACTCATACTTTAGAGCCACACCACCTGGGTTCAAACACCATCTCTCCTCCTTGTTGGAACCTTGAAAAATTACATGAACTCCTTGTAATCTTTTTCCCTATCTGTAAAATGGGACTACGAATAATAGCTGCTTCATAAAGTTACAATGAGGATTCAGTGAGGTATCAGATATAAAATATTTATATCAGTGCTATGCAAATGTAGCTATTTTTAATGTTTGACATTTTTGTTATTTAGAAAAGTAACATTTTTGTTATTTTTTAGAATTTCAGATAAAACTACAATAAGTATCCCAACACATAAAACTATTTCCTTCATTGTTAACTATTTTCCTCTAAGCTTCTTTTTCACGTTTTATCCAAAAGACTAAAACAACCTTAGTAACTATATTTCCTTTAAATGACTGACAGCGGCAAACCAGACTATGAACAACTTCTACTGGGTGAGTGTCAGTAGCAGAAAAGCACTCCTTTATGCTAGGGCTTGAATTCTGAGGTTGCACTCAAAGTAAACAGGCAGGTGAAGAGGTTGAGATGGTGAAAGACAATAGACCATTACCCAAGACTAATGGTGTTGTAAAGGAGATAAATGTCTTTGAAGTAGACCCTTCAAACCTGTGACCTTTAGGTTGACCTTTCCTTTCAGATTATGGTATGCAGGTTGTTGTGGAGTCTGTGCAAAGTCAGCAATTAGAAAGATGGACCTTGAGAGAAACAGGTCTTTGAAGAAGGTGTCTGCCAGAGGTATGACTCCATTTCTTCTACCACTACCCATGAGCTTCCAAATTCCCAGTTACTTTCAAAATATTGGAGCTCTATGACTCATACTCTCACAGGTGTGCTTTCTCTGAGACGGAAAATGCAATTAGTCCCATCCCACTGTTAAAGTCCAGGCTGTAGACACAGGATAAAAAAAAAAAAAGCCAGCAGTGGAATCTGGACAAATTGCCCTTTTTTCATGAGGAGTAAAGTAAATGGAACAGATGGTTAATAACATTAAACACTAGTCACCTGCAAAGAAAATGGTATCTATAAGAATTATTCATTTTGCTAAGGGCATTGAAGAAAACAGAGGATTGATGACTTTGCCAAAAGGCACTGGAAATAATATGCCTTTGATCAGAATGAATGATTTAGTTTTAAGTATAAAGTATTATGAAAGCTATTTGAAACAGCTCACATTTACACAGTACACTGAAGTTTTCAAAAAACTTTTGCTGTGACACAATTACTCTTCACACAGCACTGTGAGATGCAAAAGTGGACATAATTATTCTTCTCTCAATACCTAGAACATGTAACATTTGTAAGTTAAATGAAGCCCCACACTGACCCATACTGGAGCCTGAGAAAAAAGATAAAAATCAGTAACACTGGTTCTGTTTTTCTCCAAAATGTTGATATTTTACTCATGGTAGATTTTTTGCATTAATTTTCAAATATTACATTTAAAATATGTTTTTTATTTAAATTACTAAGTTTTCTTGATGCTCCTCTCACTTTGACCATTAATTATCCATTAATATTACCCTCTTTTTTTTTTTTTTTTTTTTTGAGATAGTGCCGCAAGCTGTCACTCTGGATAGGGTACTGTGGGGTCACAGCTCACAGCAACCTCCAACTCCTGGGCTTAAGTGATTTTCTCGTGACTCAGCCTCCCAAGTAGCTAGGACTACAGGCACCTGCCACAACACTCAGCTATTTTGTTGTTGTTGTTGTTGTTGTTGTTGTTGTTGTTGTTGTTTGGCAGGCCTGGGCTGGACTAGGCTGGATTCAAACCCACCAGCTCTGGTGTATGTGGCTGAGGACTTAGCCACTTGAGCTACAGGCACCCAGCCTAATATTCCCCTATTAAGTATTACTTTTAAATGTCATTTCTCTTGTAACAAAACATTACTATTTAGTAAACATGGTTAAATATTATAGAATTGTGCCTCATACCTAGGATATATCCTGCTTTACCTGCTGCAGCTCAGATGCCAGTGGACCAACTCTAAGGAATTGACTATTTTCTCTTATTCTGTTCTCAAATAGAGAGTAATAGGAGATATGGCTGGTTTCTGTTTAGTTGTTGTAATTTCCCATTTGAAAATGTTTCACCAAATATTACCTATACAAAAGGCCAGACATGGTGGCTCACGCCTCTAACTAGTGTTCTAGGAGGCCAAGGCAAGAAGATTGCTTGAGTTCAGGAACTAAAGACCAGCCTTAGCAAGTATAAGACTCCATCTCTACTAAAAATAGAAATATTAGGTGGGTGTCACTTAGGAGGCTGAGGCAGAAAGATCACTTGAGCCCAGGAGTTTGAGCTATGAGCTAGACTGACACCATAGCACTCTTAGTCTGAGAAACAGAGGGAAACTCTGTCTTTAAAAAATAAATAAATAAAACTATATAACATTTTACCTTAAAGACTAAGCAAAGCTTATAATGAAGAATATCAATTCCCTTCTCCACTCTGGCCTGCCATCTTTTCCTAATATAATTTCCTGAAGCAACACTCACTTTTAACTTTTGAAAATCTTTTTTTCTATTATTTTAAATAAGACTGTGTGGTTCTACTTACTTATTTATCAAATAGAAGCATTATTTACTGTGGCTATGATAAATATCAAATTCTCTAACAACAACATACTTCTTCCTTTCCTTCACCATCCCAATACAATTATTATATATTTTTAATAAAACCAATAACTTCCATTATTGTGACAACAAAAAATATTGTTCTCTGCACAGAAAATAGCACAATTATGCTTCTTAGACAATATTTTTTAATTTTTAGTAGTTTATCTAATTATCTCCCTTTATCCCATAATTTTCTAAAACGTATCTTTAAATGTTTCAAACCTCTCCCTCTACCGCATGCCAATGTTTAAACATACCAAGTGATGTGTCAATTTTATGTTGTTCCTGAACTCTGCCTCCTCTTTCCCAGTTCTAAACTAGCTGCTCTCTGGGCCCATGAATAGCTACTATCCTGGACATCGCTTTGACAAGATCTTGGGTAGGATTTCTTGTGTCCTGAAAATCAAGCTTTCCCCTTCTTGTTTTACTAATTTTCTGAAATACATTCTTTTAAATTCCTTTAAAAAAGATTGGTGAAAAGTAAAATTTTAGTGTATTGGTTATTTCTACTATATTTGAGGATTTCTCAGATTTCCTTGTGTTAATTCCTAATTTGCTTCTATTGCGAAACACTTATGTTGTATGTTCTTTTCTATTGATTGAGACATGTTTTACAACCTAGAATATGGTCTACCTTGGTAAACTGTGTTGGGTTGGATGGAGTGTTCTATAAATGTCAATTAGATCAAATTGATTGATAAGGTTGTTCAAGTTTTCCATATCCTGACTTTCTATCTCCTTGTTCCATAAATTGAGACAATGGTATTGAAATTTATGACCAAAATTATGGATTTTTCTATTTCTCCTTGCAATTGTATCAGTTTATTGCTTTGTATATTTTGAAGCTATATTATTGGGTGAAGAAATAATTAAGATTGCCATGTCTTCTTGGTTAACTGGCTCCTTTATCATTACAAAATGACCTTGTTTATCCTTGGTCATAGCTTTTGCTCTGAAGTTTACTTTGTCTAATATCAATATAAACAACTAGTATAGATTTTGATTGATTAGCGTTAGGATAGTATATGTTATTTTATTCTTTTACTCTGAACCTATTTGTGTTTATATATTTATTTATACTGGATTTTTGTGGAAAATATATAATTGGGGTCTTGCTTTTTTATACAATTTATGTCTGCCTTTTAATTAGGGTGTTTAGACCATTTACATTTAATGTGTTTATTGATATGGCTGGGTTTAAATTTGCCATCACGCTATTTGTTTTCTACTTATCCAAATTGTTCTTTGTCTACCTTTTCTTTTTATCTGCCATTTTGTTTTTGAAGTGAGAATTTTTTATGATTCAATTTTATCTCTTTTGTTGACTAATTAGCTAATACTCATTATTTTGTAATTTTAGTGGTTATATCTTTAAGTTAGAACAATCTACCTTCTAGCAATATTAGACCACTTCACTTATGGTATATAGACCTCACAATAGTATACTTCTATCTCCACCTTCCCAGCCTTTGTGCATGTATTGTCATACATTTTACTTCCATGTGTATTATGTATCTCACACTACATTGTTATTATTTTTGTTTGAGTAGTAACTTATCTTATAAAAAGACATAACTAATTTTTAAGGTCGTACATTTACCCCTGTAGTTACCATTTCTGATGCTCATTGTTCCTTTGTTTAGGTCCGTATTACCATTTGGCATCATTTTCCTTATCTCTGAAGTGTTTCCTTAAACATTTTTTATACTGTGGATCAGTGGGTGGTAAAATCTTTTAACTTTTGGATGTCTAAAATTTTTTTAATTCAACTTTAGTTTCAGCTTTGAAAGATATTTTCTCTTATTATCGAACTCTTCTCTTTCAATACTATAAATAAAAATTGTTCTGCTGTCTTCTCACTTGCATTCTTTCTAATGAGAAATCTGCTATAATCCTAATCTTTCTTTCTGTCTGAACAGTATCTTTTTCCTCTGACTGCTTTTAAGATTTTCATTTTATTACTGGTTTCAAATAATTAGATTACAATATACCTTGATGTAGTTTTGTTTCATGATTGTTTTTTTTTTTTGTTTGTTTGTTTGTTTTTTGCTGAAGTTTGGGTTTGCTGAGCTTCTTAAATCTATGGCATTATAGTTTTCATCAAATTTGGAAAATTTAGAATGATTATTCTTCACATACCTTTTTCTTCATGCCCTTTTGGAGTCCAAATTACCCATAATGTTAGTTCCTTAAAGTTGTCCCAGAGCTCATTGATGCTATCTTGAGATTTTGAGACTTATTTCTGTTTCAGTTTTAATAATTTCTATTGCTACATTATCAAGTTCATTAATATTTTCTTCTGTAATATCTAATGTGCTAGTAATCACATCAAGTATGATTTTGATTTTAGTCATTGTGGTTTTAATCTACATATTGTATGGAATACAGTTATAGCAATTGTTCAAAAGTCTTTGCCTGATAATTCTAATATTTGTGTCAGTTCCACATAAATTTTAATTGATTTTTTTCTCCACTACATGGATTGCATATCCTTTTTTCTTCTATGTCTAGGTATTTTTGCTTGAATGCCAAACATAGTCAATTTTATTTGGGGGGATACTATTTTGTAGCCCCTGTAAATATTCTTGAACTTTTTTCTAGAAGTTACTAAAAAATAGTTTAATCTTTTTAAGTGTTGCTTTTAATATTTGATAAGCAAGATTAAGGCAGCATTTGATTTGGGGATACTTATTTTCCACTAATAAAGAGAGATCCTGTTGATACTCTTCTCAATAAGGTTTTCCAGTCTGGACAGGAGAGATAAGAGATATTTCCAGACCTATGTGATTTCACCTGTCATTTTTTTACATGGTTCTTTCCCCAGCCTCAGTGGGGATGCCAATTAGTAGTTTGTTGAATACTTGAAGTGACTCTTCTTTAGATTTCCAGAGTTCTCTGTCTCCACAACTCTGTTCTTTCTAGTACCCTGCCCTGTCAATACAGTTGCTTGATCTCTCCAGACTCTTGGCTTAATCTCCTTAACCTTTATCTTAATCTCATTAAATTCAGTTTTCTGGACTGAAAGCTCTCTCAAGATAGTAAACTGAGGCACTTCTATTTGTTTCCCATCTCTTGTAGTTCATTGTCCTGTGTTGCCTTGTGTCTAATGTCTTAAAAATATTGTTTTATATATTTTGCATTGTTTTTCATTTGTTTGGGGCAAGAGGATCAATCCAGGTCTTATTCTGCCATTTTAGATGGAAGCAGAAGTTCATCTGTCTTTTAGTGTTTAATGTTGGTAAGTCCAAAGCTTTTTTCATTTCTGTTTCTTTGTAACTGATTTGGGGGACTCTTTTCTTCATTATTGATATTCTGGAACTTCTAGAACACAATTTCACACAATGTATCTAATATTTTTTTCAGTTGTGCTTGGTGTGTCTTCTCAGTTCAGTTTTAACATATGTCATTTTAATCTTAAGATAATGGGGGGGGGAATCTTTTTAAGTAATTTTCTTCCTTTGGTTTTTCCCTATTTTTTCTTCTGGTGCTAGTTAAATGGTAGACTTACATGTCATCATTTTTCCATTTGTTTTCCTTTCTATTCTCTTTTATCTCAGGAAATTTTCTTTACTTTATCTCCCATCCTAGTGCTCTTCTTTAGGTATTTTTGAAGGTATCTATGATTTTCTACAATATCTTTGCTTCCTTTGTGTTTCTCTTTTGATTCTTCTTTTTCAAGATACCTTTCTCCAGTGATTGTGTTTTAAAGAAGCAAATATCAAAGTGATCCTGGATCATCTTGTAATTCCGGATTATCAAATAAGCCATCCATGATTATCTACATCAGAAATAATTCAGCAGACAAAGCCACTGACCCAAAATGGGGCAATTTAAGCTTTAATACATATAGTATTAATGTAATGGAACACATTAAATATGTTTAAGTCCAAGGGTTCATAAAAACTGTGAAGCAAAATAAAAACTAATTGGTCATCATTGAAGGGTATTAGTAAACCAACTCATTTAGAAAATTGCAAAGAGAAAGAAACAAGTATTTATCATACCCTTCCTATATGAAAGCAAATATCAAATGAGAGGAATATTCTCTTTATGGAAGCATTCCAATTTAGAAGTGGAGGATGAAGAGAATTAGATTATCAACACTTTATATCCTCTAGTAAATTAATGGATGAGTATCAATGGATTAGATTATCAACACTTTATATCCTCTAGTAAATTAATGGATGAGTATCAACAACAGTAGAAAAAAGAAAGACAGCCAGATATCATATGGCTCCAAATGGAAGAAGACCAACCATACCACCTAAAAATTTTTCTTTTTAAAATATTTCCACCTATGTCTTATCTGCCATTTAGATCCAATTTACAAGAAATATAGAGAACCAAGGAACATGTTAAACTATACCACAAGGATGCAAAGAGTAAATCCTGCTATATGGAAACTGTCCTATAGGGAAACCCTGATTTCTTCAACAAATTACAAATGAAAAGAGAAAAATATGGAAAAGGAACCTGTAACTAAAAAGAAAGTAAAAGATACATCAACTAATTGCAAGCAATGAGCATAATTTCAAGCCTGTTTCAAACAAACTATAAAATTTGAATACCAACTGGATGTTGAGTGATATTAAGGAATCACTATTAACTTATATAGTTCTGATAATATTATTGTGGATATTTTTAAGGGGCCAATATCTTTTAGGAAAATATGACATAGAACCTAAAATATCTAGGGGTAAAATGATATAATGTCTGGTATTTGCTTCAAAGAATACCACTGGGGGCGGCACCTATGACTCAAAGGAGTAGGGCGCTGGCCCCATATGCTGGAGGTGGCAGGTTCAAACCCAGCCCCAGCCAAAAACTGCAAAAATAAATAAATAATTTTTAAAAATTTTTTAAAAAGAATACCAGTGGGAGAAAGTGGGTAAAAATAGAGATGATTCAAGGTTGGCCATGACTTCCTAATCATTGACACTGAGCAATAGGTGTGAGAGGGTTTATTATACTATTCTCTCTACTTTTATATGTTTGAATTTTTCAAAAATTTTTTATTAAGATGTTTGGAGATTCTGTGAGCAAGCTGTACTTGTAGATTAGTAGTCTTCACTACAGTGAATTAGGTCTGCTATTTGTTAAGGAGATCCTAATTATCAGTATATGAAAGCATTTTCTCTGGAGAATTTCAGTCTCTCCAAAGAGAAGTTTCCCAGTCTCCTGCCTGACAAGTATATCCTGGATATCTGTTTTTCTTTTTCTTTCTTTTCCTTTTTCTTTTTTTGCAGTTTTTGGCCAGGGTTGGGTTTGAACCTGCCACCCCTGGTATATGGGGCCGACACCCTACTCCTTGAGCCACAGGTGCTGCCCATGGATATATCTATGTTTTCAGAGGGAAGAAGGAAGCATTATATGGGTCCCACATTTCATGACGGAGGTTTTGACTTAGTCCTCTTCTTCAGCTAGCTCAACATCTTCCCTGCCCTCCTCTGATCTAATGTGCTTGAACGAGCCCAAAGATTACATTTTCAGGCTTTGTGTCCATAGCTCAGTAGTTAGGGTGTTGGCCACATACACCAGGGCTGGGGGTTTAAACCCAGCCTGGACCTGCTAAACAACAATGACAACAACAACAAAATAACCGGGCCTTGTGGTGGGTGCCTATAGTTATGAGGCTGAGGCAAGAGAATCACTTAAGCCCAAGAGTTTGAGGTTACTATGTGCTGTGGTGCCACAGCATTCTACTGAGAGCAACATAGTGAGACTGTCTCAAAAAAAAAAAAAATACATTTTCAGCATCACTCTTGGGGATAGACTCTCCTACTCACACACAGCAGCAGGGAGGTGGTTCCAGGGTCCAATTGTTCCTTTCACAGAAATTCATTTCAGCAAGTGCCCAGTTTTCAGTTCCATGCCTCATGCTCCCCCCACCCCACCCCCAGAGTTTCCTAGCGCCTCTAAATATTAAGTGCTACTGGAGGAGGTGTTCAGGACAGAATGGATTTGCCTGCCATTGGTTGCCTTCTTGGTCCTCATCAGCTTCCTCTTTGGGTTGTAACTTCCTCTATTCTACGGTGTCAGTTTTCAATCTTCCAAAACTTGGTTTAAATCTCCTATCCTTTAACATTTCCTCCTTCGTTAGAAGGCTCTATGAGGTAGAGGGCTAGGGAAAAAAATACGAACTCAGTGCATCAATTTAACTAGTATACCAGGATTCTGATTTAAAATAAAAACTGCTTCATGGGAGGGACTGTTCATCTTGTTTACCATCACACCTACCACAGTGTCATAAGCAGAAGTAATTCTCAATAATGTTCACAACACTCACAATTTTTTTTAATTGTGATATGTGGCAGGAGGTCAAATGCACAAGAGCAGATGAAAACTCTTCTGCTCTACAAAGAAAACAGGAAAATGTCCAGAGCTTAGAAATTGATAGGTGATGTATGCACCATCATTCTTTTTAAAGCTACGTTTGAAATATTTTTGGCTTTAACTTTCCTTCCTTTATACCAATCATCTTAGTTGTTAAGTTTGTTTAGAAAGTAATTTTTAAAAGATTACACTGATAACCCAGAGCAGGTCTGAGGCAGGGTAAGTCTGCTCATGTGGAACACTTAAAATGTCCATTAGTACTCTTCCCTTGTCACTTCTCACCCAGGGGGTCAAGCCTTTGGTATGAAAGTTGTTTATAAACTGGTAGCTTTATTTTTAAAACAGAAAGGAAGGGTTGAGGTGGAGCTAGGCAGAGACTGTACAATTAAAGTTTTTAGAAATATGTACACATTATGAACCAGCCCTGGGTCTGTGAGTATGTTATAACTCAACCAATAACCACTAATCTTCTGTTGGAACCTGACGCAAAAGGACTCAATCTCTTTCTAAAACCATGAGATATTGCCGGGAAGCCAATTTTTTCTACATAAGCCCTCAACAAAAGGCGATAATAATAACTTTTATTTAGATGACACCATTTCATGAAGCTTATGATTATCTATTTCACAACTATTTTGGCATTATGGAAACACTGATGTTTTCCATGTTTTATAAATGTGATTAAAGGGACTGAATCGACCTAATTCCATCAGCCTTCAAAAATTGCACCTTCTTTTAAACAGGTGGCTGTGGTGGGTATTTGTTAACCTGCGGACCCAGCATCCACTCACCCCTCTAAGGTTTGCACTTGTATCATCTTCGCTCTCTCCTCTTCTCTACTGGAAGCTGACTTCCTGACCCCACCTTTGACTGACTTAAGCAATCTATTCCACTACCTTGGACATTGTTATTAATTCAGAATGGGCAGGTAACACACATGACGTGTGCATGACCAATCAAAGTGAATCTGTAGACACTTGCTTTTTGTATATGGAAGCCTTGCAGGGCTACAGTCATTTTTGCCACCATGAGGCAGCTCAGCCTGAAAACTGAGCTACTATCTGATGGGGAACAGGACTAGCAAAAACATGGGGAAAAAAGCTGAGGCTATGATTATTAATCCTTTTTCTTTTTTGGTTTCAGATTAATATGATATGAGGGTACAAATACGTTACATTGTTTGCATCTGCTAGGTAAAGTCCAAGTTGTAGTTGATCCTTTCACCCAGGAGGTGTGCCATAAGTTAGATGGGAGCACACCAAGTCCCCCTCCCTCCTCCTTGCTCTCCCCTTCCTTCTCCACACTTCCCCCAGCTTGAGTTTAATTGTGGTTTTCTCTTATGTGGGCGTGTGGTTTTTTCATCTACTGTTTTCATATTAGTACTGAGCACATTGGATTCTTGCTTTTCCATTCTTGTGATATTTTACTAAGGAGAATGTTCGTTTTTCAGCTCCATCTAGGTTAATACATAAAAGTAAAGTCTCCCTCTTTTTATGGCTGAACAGTATTCCATGGTATACACATACCACAGTTTATTAATCCATTCATGGGTTTATGGGCTATTAATCCACTTTTAAAAACTGTCATATTCTGAACATTCTCTGAAATTTTAAAAGAATGATAATATATTTTCTCTGATTTTAATATCAGGTGTATCCAGATCAAGTAGAGTGATTTTGAAGTATTTCTTCTTTTTCTATTGTCTATAAGATTTGGCATGATCTGTTTTTTGAAATTATCTTTTACTTTTATTTATAAATATTAGTTGCCTATTTTTTGAAACTTAAAAAAAAAAATAAGAAGTTAACTGATGACTCCATACTGAATCTCAGAGTCAAAGCATTCTATAATAGACATACTCTTATTTGACAATGTGAATGTTACTTTCTTTGCATTATTATTGTTATTGTTTAATATTTCGATGCAGCAATCATCTGATTTATTTTCTGAATATTCATGTTCATTTGCTTTTTACGAGGTTTTTATTTCTAGTCCTTGTCTTAAACATTGTTATTGTTATTTAATTTTAAGCCTTTTTAATTTTGTGAAGGCAAAAAATGGAAACCTAATAAACACATGTATATGTAAAAAATAAAAATAATTTTAAAAAAGGAAATTTCCCACTATTATTTCAGCCAATTTAGGTTAGACTTCCTGTCACAGTGAAAAGTGTCTGGACTCATACTGAGAGGCTCCTTGGAGCCTACAATGGGGGAAGCAACATGCAAGTTAAATTATATTCTAGAGTATATGTGTGGTGAAAGTGAAGACAAGTACATTGACCTTCAGAAATGGACATGCAGAGGTTAAGCACTTGCTCCAGGTTGTAAAGTGGTTCAGAGAAATGAATACAATAGCACTTTGCATGCTCACACCCTCTCATACACACAGATTTCTGATGTATGCTAATATATAACTTTTATTCTTTCAATACACTCCCGTACTTTGTGGATGTTCTAAAAATTTATGTAAAATATTTATATATCCTTTCCATATCCACCAAGCAAAGTACTCTCAAGGGAAGAGGAGAAATAATATCTTTATTAGCCAATCTTGCTACCACTTAGGCTGCAAACCTTCTAGGACTATATAGTATTATACCCCTACTTATCCACCTACCAGAGTCCACATCCTAAATCCCAGAAGCTGTGACTCTGTGTGGTTACATTACAAAGGAGAATTAAGCTTGGCAATCAAAGAATCTGGAGATAGGGAGATTGTCCTGCTGGATCCAGGTAGACTCAATGAATCACAGGAGACCTTATAAATGAACGAGGGAGCAGAAGAGAGAACCAGAGAGAGAGAGGCAGTGGGGAAAGGACTAAGCCCAAGGATGCTGGCTTTGAACATGGAGGACAAGACCACAAATCGTGAAAGGCAGGCAGCCTCTACTAGCTGGAAACAGCAAGGGACACACATTCTCTCCTAGAGTCTCCAGAAGAAGCACAGCCCTGAAGACAATACTCAAGTTTAACCTAGTGAGCCCCAGTTCAGATGTTTGACCTCTGGAATTGTAAAACAATTGTAATCTATTACAACAGTGAGCAACTAATACAGACCACAACTATACTTTCTTAAAATTGAGCTTACTTCTTGAAAATTTAGTCAATGGGAGGAACGTGGGGAAAGTTAACTGGAAGTCTAAGGCTGTTGGAACTCCAGACTAGGCATCTGACACATCCTCTCAGTGTCTCTCAAATGTGACAGACACCACAGTAGAAACTGGAAAGTGTTTTTTAAAAAATAATCATAGAGGGCTGGGCATAGTGGCTCACACCTATAATCCTAGGACTCTGTGAGTCTGAGGCAGGTGGATTGCTTGAGCTCAGGAGTTCAAGACCAGTCTGAGCAAGAGCAAGACTCCATCTCTACTAAAAATAGAAAAATTAGCCAGGTACTGTGGTGGGTGCCTGCAATCCCACCTACTCGGGAGGCTGAGGCAAGAGAATCACTTGAGCCCAGGAAGAGGTTGCTGTGAGCTATGATGCTACAGCACTCTAAGCCAGGGTGACTGAGTGGAGACTTATCTCCGAAAAAAAAAAATGGAGATAACTTGTATAAAATTGTTTCAGTGTGTTCCTTCACTTGTGATTAACACAAAATGTCTGGTTATCCATAGGAACCTGTTACTACATTATTTTTCTTTTCTATGTGATCTCTGGTTCCACCATATAATACAAACTATATTTTATTTGGTTTTTGTATAAAATACTACTACTGATAGCCTTTCAAAAAGCCTTTTCTTTATAATGTGGCTGGGCATATGAGCATAGTTCACACCTATAATCCCAGCATTTTGGGAAGTCAAAGCAGGAGGATCACTTGAAGCCAAGAGTTGGGGACAAGCCTGGGAAATATAGCAAGACTCTTTCTCTACAAAATTTTTTTTAAAAATTCACCAGGTGTGCTGACTGTAGTTCTAGCTACTCTGGGGGCTGAGACAAGAGGATCGCCTGAGCCCAAGGAGTATGAGGCTGAAGTGAGCTTGATCAGGCCATTGCACTCCAGCCTGGGCAACAGAGTAAGACCTTGTCTCTAAAATATAAAAATAAGTAAAAATAAATAAGGAATTTCTAGACACAATTTAGATTTTGACATTGAAATGCAAAGGTCCTAAATATTTACTTTGACTGCCAAGAGATTGTTAATAATAACTAAATTTTATGAAGCACTTACCATATACTGGATGCTATCCCAAGTCTTTACCTGTGTTAGTTATATTTTTTAACAGCTTTATTGAGGTATAATTGCTATATGGAAAAAACTGCACATATTTAATGTACATAGTCGATGAATTTAAACATAAGCACTGTGAAACCATCACTATAATCAAGCTATTAGACATACCCTGTGCCTCCAGAATTTCCTTCTGTCCTTTTTTCTGCATGTAAGAACACAATCTACCATCTTCACAAACTTTTTAGCACAAATTACAGTATTGTCCACTATAGGCACAATGTTGTATAGCAGTTCACAAGGACCTATTCGTCTTCCATAACTGAAACTCTACACCAACTGGAAACCACCATCCTTTCTACTTCTATGAGTTTGAATAAGTACAGCTGCCCTTTGGCTTATGATGGGATTATATCCTAACATACTCACTGGAAGCTAAAAATATCAGAAGTCAAAAGTGCATTCAATACAGCTAACCAATCAAACATCATAGCTTAGCCGGTCTTACCTTGGACGTGCTCAGAACACTTACCTTTGCTTACAGTCATTTAACACAAAGTTTATTTTACAATAACATAAAAATAATAATAATGAAATATCTCATGTAACTTACTGAATACTGTCCTGTAACTGAAGAACAGAATGGTTGTACAGGTACTGCACATACAGTATCTACTGAACACTTATCACTTTCCTGCCATTTAAACTAGAAAATTGTTCAATCAGAACCTAAGTCAGGGACCATCTCTAGCTATCATTGCTATCCCCAATTTACAGAATAAGACACTGAGGTTTAGGTAGGTAAAATAACTTTCCCAGTACGTAAAAAATAATAAATAGAAACACTGGATTTTAAACCCAGGCCTTTCCAACTCCAAAACGCAAATCTTTTATTCCATCCATATCAAATGAGTAGAAGTTTGAACCCAACCCAGAACTAAATCTGACCAAGTTCTGGATGTTACCTGTGGGCGGTATTTTTCTTAACTGTGTTTGCTTGTTCATGGGCTGTTATCCTTCATTTTGTTTGTTTTACTAAAATCCTGCTTTCAGATTTGCCTCCTTTTTTTTCCTTAGAGACAAGGTCTTACTCTGTCTCCCAGGCTGGGGTGCAGTTGCCTGATCATAGGGTGCTGTAGCCTAGCATTCCTGGGCTCAAGCAATCTACCTGTCTCAGCCTCCCAAGTGGCTAGGACTACAGCTGTGCACCATCATACCTGGATAATTGTTTTTCTTAGACATGGGGTCTATGTTGCTCAGACTGATCTTGAACTGGCCTTAAGCAATCCTCCCACCCCGCCTCAGCCTGCCAAAGGTCTGGGATTAAAGGTGTGAGCTACAATGCCTATAGATTTACCTTACTTTATTTAGAAAGACAAGTCCAAGTTTTGGTTATTGGCACTCTGGTTAACTGAGGTTTTACTGTACAGTACAATCTGTCTGCCCTCAAACAATAACAGCCGTTTGCTTGCCCATGGAGCCTTGGGTCGACTAGGTATTTGAAGAAGCTGCAGCCAGGGCTGTGGCTGTACCTTCATGAGAACCACAGATCCTGCAGGAAGTGGAAAGTAAATACACTCAGCCTAATCGCACTGAACTGCACAGCTTTCACGGATCATCTGACATGTCTGTCAAAGGCGTGGAAGGTGGCTTCCTCCAGAGTCTGTGAGCCACCAGCAACCACAACCACCTGTCAATGAGAATCACTGTGTGAGTGAGCTGGGACCCAGGTTCTGGGTCATTCCACTGAAATGGCTTGAGAAACAACAAAACCCTATTTTTTCCTCTGCCGCTAATCTTACTCTCCCTGCCCAATCAGAGAACAGAGCCTTCCCTGCACTGTGTCCATTGCACTTTTATTGATAAGAACAAGAGCTACCCTTTATTCAGTTCCTTGCATTTGCAGGCACTTGACTGCACACATATACTCTCTCAGTCCTCACAGAGACCCTGCAAGGAAGACGTTTTGCTTTGTCCCTGTTTTGTACTTGAGGAAACTGAAGCTCCAGAAAATCAAATAACTTCCATTAATTCAGTCAACAAACATGTGTCAAGTACTTATTACCCTGCTAGACATTTTGCTAGACTCTGGAGATACAGAAATGAAACATCATGGCCTTCCAGGTGTCCGACATTTAGTGGGAGTTCCCGATACAGAAACAGATAACTATAATATATTATAGGAAATCAAATGATAGAGCTTTGAGCAGAGTACTGTGGGGGCAAAGGGAAGGTGTGAGGAGAAGAGAGTGCAGGGGAGGCTTCCTGAAGGAGGGGACACATGAGTTGGGTTTTCAGCTTTGCATTGGAATCACTTAGGTGAAGAGGTGGAGGGGAGGAAAAGTTAAGTCCTGGAAGGGAACTAGGGAAGTAGAGGCAGAAAGACATGAGGCAGCCTAAACATAGTGGAAACCCTATGGAGTTTCATAAAACCAGAGCATAAAAGGAAGGAAGACAAAGGTAGAAACTGAGGCAGGAGATGCAGACAGAAATCAGACTGGGCGGCCTTCATATACCATGTAGGCATCTTGCATTTTTCTCCTAGAGTTTTAAAGCATTTTAAGCAAGATATGGTATGAATACAAAGTATCAAATAAAGAAATCCTCACCTCTGAGAAGATGAACCTCAAGTTGAATGTTCTTACCACTATGGAAAATAGAGAAATCTTAAGAATATGTACTTTATCATTTCTGACTCCTGCAGATTTACAGAGAACCTAGGAGAACTTGATTTGGTGTCTACTTGACAAGTCATTGTGTTCCTTTTGTGAAAGATTATTCACACTATTCATGCTCCATTCTTTGCTGCTGGGTCTTGGCAGGACTTCTCAGTCTTTCTTTTTGTTGCTACAACCTCTGTCTCTTTGTACAGCCTGTGACCTGAGACCCTAACAGGCACCCTGACAACACCTGCGTCCCAGGAAATGCACCCAGTTTGATACCTACATTCTCCAAGGAGAAAACAGCTAAAAATGAAACGAATCAGAAAAGGCAAGGCTCCAGCAACATATTTTTCTCAATTACCTTCCAATCACAGTGGCAGAAAGATGTCACTGAGGAAAATACCAGTGACATAAGGAAGTTGATGTTGAATCTACCCATGACTTTAAAACAGATTTACAATACTACTATCTGTAAACTAGTTATATGGCTGTGCTTTAAAGACCAGAGCCCTGTTTATCGCCTATCCATACATACAGAATATGCTTTGAAAGGACAAGATACATATCTTAGTTTTCCAGTATCCTGTACCTGTCTGTGAAGTAGAATAAAACAAATAGTAGCAAATGAATCAATGAATGAATGAAAGTTAAAACATTCATTGGGACTTATCAGGATCATCCAGATCAGGGCATGAATGCAAAAAGAAGAAAAGGAGAACAAGAAAGAAAAGGAGAAAGAAAAAAAGAAAAAGAAATAGAAAAGAAAACTACATAAAACCCAAAGGGATCTTAGAGATAAATCTGTGCAGCCCCCTCCTTTACCAGCTTAGGAAATAGAGGTCATTAAAGGGTTTTATTATTCTTATCTGTAAAAATCATCCCAGGGCCCATAGAAGTCAGCTGAACTAGTGAAAGTGTCCTTGCCAAGCCTCAGAAGAAAAGGGCTCTATAAGCAAAGTGAGTCATAACAACCCCTTCTAATTGTGGGAACCAAACAGTGGCAGGTTGTAAAAGGAAAATGCAGCATGTTCCCATAAACCACAGGGTAAGCCTCGGAGACAGTGTGTAACAGGCTTGAGAATCTCCTCCTCTGTCTTATCAACCATGGTACCCATCCACGGGGGTTCATAGTGTACTTAATAAGAAAAGATATACAGTCCTCACAGCGACTTTAAATCACTCAGAAAGCCACTTTCAATCAAGAACAAATTAATATTAATAGAATGCAAACTGTGAAGGATGAGGTACCCAGGAAAAAAGGAGTGTTGTGCCCTCATGGACAGGCAGGACCCCTCTGCATGCCTATCAGTTGGAGGCTCCCTCTGGCTTATTTTCCCAGGAAAGGTAGTGGGCTCCTCCAACCTATCCCCACTCTCTCATCTCTGTCTATGAACACTGGCTCACACAATCCAAAGAAGCTCCTTAGCCAGTGTTAAAAGCGATAGCCAAGGAAACAATTTCTTTGCTTCGAATCCATCTCTCCTTTTGAGAGATCGAACATAGCCATGGGTGAAATACTACACTCCACCCAACTCGCACCCCCAACTAGATTAGATAAACACAAACGATAAATACAAAAGTTACACCAACAACCATGATTTTTTTTTTTTTTGAGACAGAGTCTCACTTTGTCACCCTCAGTAAGTGGTATCACAGCTCACGGCAACCTCAAACTCTTGCACTTAAGTGATTCCCATGCCCCAGCCTCCCAGTAGCTGGGACTACAGGTGCCCACTACAACACCAGCTATTTTTTGTTGTAGTTGTCATTGTTGTTTAGCAGGCCCTGGCAGGGTTTGAACCCACCAGCCCCCACTCTCCCCCACCCCCATATATGTGGCCAGTGCCATAGCCACTGAGCTCCGGGCACCAAGCTGTAACAGCCATGAATTTTGAATTGATCTGTCCTTGCCCAAGCCTGTGCCATGAAATACTATTGGGATTCTAATAACTATCAGAGGTGTACTTTCAAAGAACCATGTTTAATCCTCTTCATTTACACACAAGATTGTCTTCTATTTGTCAGAAATAACTGTTGTCATTCATGCACACTGATTTCTGATACACTTTTTTTTCTTTTTTGCACCCTAGGGAACACACCCAGCGCAAACAAGAAAGTCTTGGTCTCAAGACTCACCAGGCTTGCTTTCTAGGAGAATGACCCATCCTAGGCTGTGGGCTAGGAGGACTCAGCAGAAGCAGCATCTTGGGGTCCCCACTTCCCTCTGCCCATTAGATTAGGCTCTTAAAAGAGAAGTGCCACAGGCCTGGGATGCTATAATTATCTCAGCCATTTAAGGATTATGCTCCTGGGAGACTATAATTATCCAAATATTGTTGCATTCGGGGATATTTTACTTACAAGGGAGTGCCTTCGTTTTTACAGGATCTTTCAAGTAGCCCCAAAGGGTGTGTCCCCTCTAATGTGGTTCTTTGAAAAAAAGCTGGAAATAAACAACTGCATCTGGCATGAGGGTGGGGTCCAGCAACACTCAATCCCACCGAGGACTTTTCACATGGGGAAAAACTCAACAGCTTCCTTTTGTCACCTTAAGAAACAGTTATCAGTGCCCTTAGGTCAAAATCCAAAGACTTTATTCTTTCTTAGTCCCACCCTCCTCCTCCTCCCCCTCCCCCTCCCCATCCACCCACAAATACCTCTCCCATCTGAAGTCTGTTTATTTTGAGAAATTGTTAAAGAAAATTCTAGCATTTAAGGTACAACTTCTTCCTGGAGTTTATGTATCATATTTTCACATCCCATATCCTCCTACCCTGAGAGTTAACCCTTTATTTCTTCCTCTAAATCCAATGTCATGCTACTTGCTGTAAAAAGTATACAGAAAGTGAGAAAAGGTAGGTGGAAGAAAAGAAAAAGCACACTGTAATATGGGAAAGAGATGCTTAATTCAATTCAACAAACTGCCTTGATTAAAATAGCTAACATCTATGCAGTTCTCACCCTGTGGCAAGCATCAATCCAAGCATTTATGTGTCTCATTAATCTTGACAGCATCCTTATAAAGCAGGTACTATCATCAGCCCCATTTTTTTTTTTTTTTTTTTTTGCGAACCAGAAGCAGAGAAGTCAGAAACTTTCTCAGTATCACACAGCTGGTAGGTGACCAGATGAGCACCAAAACTACCCCCAAATGTAGTAGCTTAAAACAAAATTCTCACTTACTTACTAATGATTCTACCATTTGGGTAGGTCTCAGTGCGCACAGTCTATCTCTGCTCCTCACAGCATCAGCTGGGCCGACTCACCTGAGACCGGAAGAGCCACTTCCAAGGTAGCCTCACTCACATGGCCAGGTGATGCCGTTTGTTGTCTGAGAGCCTTGTTTCTCCTCCAGCTGTCCTCCATATGTGACTGAGTGGGGCTTCTCCCAGACAGTGATTTGGTTGTCAGATTTCTTAGAAGGGCTGGGTTTGCCTACCTAGAGGTGGCCATGCCCACAGCCAGCCCAGATTCAAGGAGAGGAGTCCACCCAAAGACAGGTACAGAAGCAGTAAACACCACCATGCCTGCTACTGGGTCAGGTTCAAGACCAAAGATAGACAGTGTTGAGATATGGTCTTTATCTCAAAAGCTATTGGCCCATATTAGGGTGGGAGTGGATGCCGTGTTACAGTAAAAGAGAATGAAGCACAATAACTGGAAGTCATGCCTAGACTTTAATTGGAGTCTAGTTTTTTTATTAATAATCCACCTAAGAGACAATTTAAGAGACAGCAGGGATTTTAATACGCACTCAATTTTAGATAAAATTGGAAAATAATGTTAGTTTTTTTCTAGAGTACAATAGCGTGGTATTGTGGTTATGTAGGAGATTGTCCCTATTTTTGAGAGATGAATTATGAAGTATTACGTTTTAAGAAGAGATATCATGATATCCACAACTTAGTTTCAAATGATTCAGGGAAAAAAGGATTGATTGATAAAGCACATACTGGCTAGGTGTTAACAATTATTAAGTCTAGGTAGTAGTCACATGGTTGGTTACTATACTATTCTTTGACATTTTCTGAAATGTTCTGCAACATAAAGTTAGATGAAAAGATGATAGCTGTTCAGGGAAGAGATTTTTCCCTAAGAAAACACCAACCAGAAATACACACAGAAAGAGTTCATAATTACATTTGAGTATACTCTGACTCTTGCATACTCTGACTTAGAAGGTTCTTGTCAATCAATACCATCTTCCTACTTATCATGCTGTCCAGAGCCCACAGCTTAGGATCTAGAAGAAGATTATCCTGGAGAAGTGGCTACCCTCCTGCTGGCTACTCTGCGCTTCATTTTTTGACTCAAGAGAACAAAATTCTCTTCCTTCATTCTCTTCTGCAGCTAAGAGAGACTACAGCTATTCAAAAAGAAAAACTTTTCTTTCTGACAAGTACACAGAACCCATTAAAGCTATAAAACATACATCATTTAATAGTAACCCACCACAGCTTTCCACCAAGCTTGGCACCTTGTCCATGAGAAACACCAACTCAACATCACCCACTGGTGGTTCCCTCAGTATGGCTTGAATTCAGGAATATCAGGGGATGCTAAATGGTCTCTCATACTTACCTGGGGTCTTGCTTCTGGGTCCTGGTTTGGAGTCTGAGGACACCTCTTTCCCAGACAATAGTATAGCCACTGATCACACCATCCCTGGTGCCTCGATTACAATTTAATGATTCAAAAGCCACTGCAATCCTGTAAGAACAACACACACATCTAGAGTCTTCTTTCCTCAAAGCTTCCTTGTCTTTCCTCCTCTACCTTCTCCCTCAGTAAAAACCATGGCCCTTCCCTTTCTCCACATACTTCCCTACTAATGGTTATACATTCATCTTATCCTCCACCCACCTTCTAACTGGACACACATACTCACATGCACACATGCACAAGATTATTGAAGTTCCCCTTCCTCTGGCTTCCATGATATCATCCCCTTTTGAGTCACCTTCTGTTTTACTGATCCCCTCCTGCTCTGTGTCTTTCTCTAGCTCACCTTCCTTCTTAAATGAGCTGTTCCCACCCACCTCCAAAGAATGAGGACAATTAAGTTCACAAACTCATCCTAGAAAAAGTGTTACATATCTCATTGCTGAATAGCACTCCAGTCACCAGATGGCCAAAAGGAATACTTCAAAGGTGACTGTAGTGATGTTTGGCAATGAGGTATAGAGCACCTCTAGGATGACTTCATGAACTTAATTGACCTTGTATGTTTTTTCACCCCATGGGTAGTTGTTGATTCTGATTCATTGTCACAATTACCTGTAGACTTTTGAAAAGATATATGTGCCCAAGCCCTGTCTTGGAGTTTCTGTTTCAGAATATCCAAGTATGAGAGTAGCCATTGGTTTTTCATAAAGCTCTCCAGGTGATTTTGATATATCAATATGTCTAAGATGGAAACTACTATTCTGCCCTTTCTCTTGCTTAGAAATCTCATCAAATAAATGAATGAATAAATCAGTGAATGAGGGAATGAATGAAAATCATGGCCTCAATATGATGCCTATGCTGAAGGCACCTATGTCAAATAATCTACAAATCTTTCCTGGATGTAAATTAGCACCTTAAGAGGATATTTAGTCATTTTCTTGTGCCACAGAGCTGAGACTTAGCTCCACCTGTGAGAACAACATTGTTTTCAGTAAGTAATTATTGAATGACCAGTGAAGCCATGCTGTATCTAGCCCTGACATCTTTTATAAGTTCTAGCCCTACATGTCCAACTTTCTGTTAGACTATACACATACATCTCAAACTATATATGCATTTCAAACAAATGTGTGTAAAACTTATTATCTTTCATGTAAAAGTTGAGTTCCTGGCATTGCCCCATATCAATCTCTCAGACCTGAAGCCTCAGTCTTGTTTTTTCCATGATTATGTAAACAGCAGGTCTGACCCATCACCAAATCCTTTCAAGCCTATCATCTAATGTCCTTTACATCTTGGGAGTAGCAGGCCCAGGTGTGAAATATTCTTCCTCAAAGTGCTAGACATAGCACATTATCTTTTATTTTGGAGAGATGTTCTAGATCTCTAGACCCCTAAAAGTTTCACTAATACAGCGGGTTCTCAACCTGTGGGTCGTGACCCCTTTGTAACAATGAAAATACATCATGGCATTAGGGAGGTTGAGAACCACTGCACTAATAGGACACATCTTTGAATATTCCAGAGTTTATCAGTGATCTAATATACTTGCCACTTCTTAGTCATTTGGTCTGTTAGAATGTTGATTCATACAGTAGATAAGTGTTATGTTCTGAATGTCCAGATGGCCCAGGCCTCTTTGAACTGTATTATGACAGAAGATTAGAAAGTTAACATAGACCCGGGGCAAGACCATACTTGCCTCTTTTTGTCCACTCCAAGTAAATATCAGCTGTTTCTGATCCTCTTTTTTGATATGGATGGGGGCATAAAACTACATTTCCTAGAACTGTGATTGTATGTCATATCAATCTGCCTTAGCAAAGACGCTGCATCCAGAAAAGCAGCCTTGATAAAGGCTATCACTTGTTTGAGTTTGTGGTGATCTGCTGTCATCTTCCATGATCATCTAGGTTTCTTAAGGGTCAGACTGACAAATTTCATATAGACATATTAGAAATTGCCACCCTTGAGTGCTTTGGTCCTTTAAAAGTGGCAAGAAGCTTCTTATTCCCCAGGGAGGCAATGTTGGTTTTGATTTACCACCTTGGCCAAAGCAGTTTCAGAGGCTTCTACTCGGTTTTCTTCATTACAAGAGCTCTTAATCCAGACTCCCAGGAATGAATGTGCAAGTTGTGCCAACTATTAAGTATGGCCAGGTGTGTTGATGGTCCCTGTGGACCCGCTGTGAGCCAGACCTGGGCTCCCCTTATGACCAAGCCCACATTTATTAGTATGTCCCTACCCCAAGAGAGGCTATGAGGATGCTTTGAGTACCCAGGTAAAAAGCTAATCAGGCTTTGAAATGTTTAGCTATTTTCCTTTTTCAGGTATACAGTTATAGCATTGACGACAGAAAGAATGTTCCTTATTAGAAAATTTCCAGTTCATAATGCAGGAAGAATAAAGCACCATTTTGCAGGCCCTAATAAAAGAAAGGATGCAGGCAATGATTGTCAATGGATCCTAAAACAAGTAACTAAATGGGTGAGGGTGAACTTGATAATGAATGAGGCAGAGAGCAGCCCCACCCATTGCTCAATCTCAGCAGCACAAAAAAGAGGAACAACTACAGATTATGTGTCTCCTGATGTAATAGAACAGGAAGCATATCACCTTTCAAATATTTTTGTCTAAATAAAATGAACATGAAACTAATTAATCCTAGACCTAATGATCAGTTTAGGAAAACAAAAAGAATAAAACAATAAGCTAAAGGGCACCAAGAGGAAGCAATCAGCCAAATCTAGAATGTGAGACATTCTGCAGAACAAACTGACCAGTTCCTTCAACAAATAAACAGCTAGGCAGGGGGGCGGGTGCTGTGAAGGAAAGTGGACTGATATAGATAGAAGAATAAAGAGGCATAATGACTAAATGCAATGTTTGGGCTTGGTCTGGATCCTTGTTTGAATATACAAAATGTAAAAAAAAATTTTTTTTTGAGACAAATAGGAAAATGTTAAAGGACAGTATATATCACAGTCACATGATTAAGTCAAAAACAATTCAACAATATGAAATTTGCTTTAAAAACATTCAAGCATACCAATGCCAAGACAAATTCTTTTTGATCCATCTTCTGCATTGTCCTGCACCCTGCTTCCTTTCTTTATGAAGTATCAGCTAACATGACAAAATGTAACAGCATGTGACAAAATATAACCAGAAAAAGTCCTACAGAATGTAAGAGGAATCATCAGTGAATGCTTCAGGAGGAAGTGAGTTATTTCTGGATCCAGTACTGGCAACTGGTTTAAGCAACAAGTATCCAATGTGAATCCGGGATCCAGTTCTGCAAGCTGACCTGCCATATCAAGGGGCAAGATGTGAACTCACATACCTCTCAAGCATTGAATAATGGTCATATGAGATCTTTCTGCCTGCCATTTTTGTGCAATGCAGCCAGTGTCCCCTGAAGAAGGTGTTATATATGTATCTTGCAAATGAACACAGGATGTAGAATCCAAAATTCCCAGAAACAAAGAATGTCTTTGGATATCACTTCATCTCAGAATATCTGAATTTCCTCCAATTCATATGATAATGTGAAACTTTCATATGATACGATCTATTAAAAACCAAGACCTCAATGCGCAAACATTTGAAACCACTGCTAACACAATATCTCCCTGCATACCAACATAATTAATCTAAGCTCTGTAACCCACAATGTGTCCACAGCTTGGAGACCTTCCCAGGTTATATTACTGTACAGAAAGGATCTTTGAAAGATCTAAACAAATACAGACTAAATAAAAGTGCAGGTCATAGGCACCCGTTTTGTATAAATGTATTTCTGTTTACACACTCATTTTATACCAGCCACGCTGGTGTGCTGTAAGCTTTTGCCTATCAACATATGTTTGTTGAATGAATAAATGAACGCATGAATGTTTAGGATGTTGTGTTCAGATCTCCTCAATATCTAGTGACTTTAAAAAACGCAATTGGTTTATGCTAAAACAATAGAAATAGAAATAAAAAAGATAAGGGTTAGGATTTAATTCCTGGTGTAACTAAAAACTTTCAGGGCTAGACTGGTTTCGGGCCCAGATGAATCAGGTGGCACAAACAATGCCATCAGGATGTGGGTCCTCTGATTGTCTCCATTTTCAAGCATCGTCTGCCATGGCTGCCAGCACTCCAGGAACACATGCACCTCTCTGTAATCCCAGCAGAAGAAAGTGTTGCACTAAAGCACTGGTGTTCATACTAAGTGAACAGACTTGCACCCTATTTTATTTTCATCCCTCCACCAATCACAGGGAACTGGAGAATTTGGTTTGCCACATGGCCACACAACTACCCTGAGCCAATTATGGAGACTAAGAACATTGGTTCCCTGATTGCCAGCTTGAATCTAATGGCTAGTCCTGAATTGGAGAGTAGACCCTTAACAGAATCACATGACAGCAGAGGAGCGGGGGGTCCCCAAAGGGAAATTAGTGCTGTTACCTAAAGCAGGAGGAAAACATGCAGGGCAGCTAATTTAATTTTTGTCACACACCTAATTTCATGCTTCTGCTATAGAAGTAAATGCTGCTGCTAATATCAAGTGATTCACTCGTCCAGCATCTAACATGACTCTGTATCACTATAAAGGGTGGAGGCAGTGACAGCCCATTTCAGAAAGGTGGTCCCCTGAAAGCACATGTACATCATGTACAGATAATGAACATTCTTTGTTTAAGGTGTAAACCCAGTTCTGCTACCTCCTCCTCCTGCTTGGAAACACAAATCTAAGACAAGGTAATACAAGGAAGAAAGAAAAGAAAGGCACGGTAGGGAGATGTGACTCAGAGTAGCAAACTTTCAGGAACCTCAGCCTCTAAATGAGCACTCTTTCCCAAGCTGCTACATAGAGTGTTCCCCTTACCCCTACAGATCTGCCTTCAGGGACGCTCTTGGAATTTCTTTCAGAATCCATGTGCTAATCTTGCTGACGATCAAAGGCCTTGTCCATCTGATGGACCGTGGAAGCCCCAGAACTGACCACAGCGCCTGGTACACAATAAACACATTTTCATGAGAAAGACACGGTCAAACCTCTTTACATTGACTTTGAATTTTGACCTCCTCCCCACAAAAGAACTTACTTTTAAGTAGACTTAGTTTTGTCTGTTTGCATCAAGTGAAGAAGAGAAAAAGTCCTAAATATCAATAAGGCTCTTTCACAGTGATACTGTATATTACACATGTATAGGGTTTCCAGGAAGCTATCATACATATTTTCATTCAAAATGACTCCCATTTGGTGACAGAGCATTGATGTTATCACTGTGTGGAAAACTCCTAGAAGTTAGGTGCTAAGGTCCTGGCTTAGTAAGTGGCCCCGCCAAGATCGATATCTCATTCTTGCTTTTCACACGCCTCTTTCATTCTCACCTCACTATAATCTGTGTGATGTGCAACAAATCTCTAACGTGAATAAAGGGCTGAACTAGATTCAGTGATTCACCAATATTTTGAGGCAGCAGAACCCATTTTTCAAACAAAATATTAACCACAACCACATCTCCAAATTTAAATAAATCAAATAATCAATGTGAGTCTTCCCTGATGGAAGGTGCCTGGAGTTCTGAGGCACTTCTGCAAAATCCTAAAACTCCTGAGTAAGATGTGATGATCCTTAAATGTTCTTCCAGCTCTTGGTGGAGAAAAAAAAGAAGGAAAAAAGAGATTTCTTGCAATGGAAAATATTCATGATTCTAGAAGCCATTACCAATGCCCATCGCTACTAGATTCCTGATAATGTTCTACAGATTCCAAGTGCTCTGTAGACCAATGGGTTTCTCAAAGCTGTCTACACCAGGAGAACTTTTATAAATAGTGATGTCTGTGTCCCACACTGGACCAATTAGATCAGAATATCCAGGGGATGAAGCAGGGCATGTTTATATTTGGGGGTTTAGTTTGGTTCAAACCCAAGTGATTCTATTCTGTCTTAGGGATTGAGAAAACCTACCTTAAGTTTTTCAGCTTAACATTAGAATCCTTCCTACCATCTCTAACTGTCTTCCCAGCCTGATCTCTCTATAGTTTCCAGGCTGTCCAGATGAGCCGATCTGCCTGCTGACCCCCTTAAATAACTGGTATGATTGTGGTGGTGGTTGGCACTCCCTGGATGTGACTAAGAAAATCTACCAATGTCTCCTGGAGAAGATGAATGAGTCTTCAAGTTTGGAAAACAAAAGTGAATATAAAGGGGTGGATCTTCTATACATATAGCTCAGCAGGAGTGAAGGTTGAGAATGTCCTAACTAAAGTGTAGGAGCACCAAAAACTTAGGAGGAAGGAGACAAGCATTAAGGAAAAAAAACAAAGGAGGCAAAGTGTTCCACTGAGCACAGGAGAACACAATCCAATGAGCAATGAAAAGCAATGAGGCTTTAAAAAAAAAAAAAAAGACAATCAGGAGAATGAATGAAGTGAAAATAGCCTCTATAAATTATTCCCTGTCTCCATTTAATTGTATTTGTACCCTTTTCTAATAGTTGGAATCTATTTCAACTATGTAACTGCCTACACTAAACCAGAAATACTAACTCCCCAGTTCCCCAAAACTCAGCCAAACTCCATGATTTCTCATCAACTCATGTCCCCCAAATCCTTCCAAGTTTAAAAACAGTCCAAATTCAACCCATTATTTTTTTTATGTGGGTAAAATCAGGTGTACCTTCAACTTAAATGGAGTCACCCAACAAATAGATACTAGGAGCCCATGCAGCGCTGGGCAATGTTAAACTGTAAAGACTGAGAGATGATGAAAAGGAACGTGGCGTCAGTTTAAACAAGAGGGAATGACACCTGAACAGTGTCAGCTGTCTGAGAAGGGCTGTGAGAGAGGGCTTCATAGGAGCTCAGTGAAGAGGCACCTAATTCTTCGGGGAGAGGAAGAGACTCCTAAAAAGAAGGTGAAGGAGGAATTTGCCAGAGGAGCAGAGATGAAGAACATTCCAGGCTCAAGGAACCACATGCACAAAATCAAGTGGCTTTCAAAAAGTAGAGCCCTTTTGGGCAACTAAAGGAAAGCTGAGAGCCTGAGAGACAGAGGGCAGTTTCTTAGGGCCTCTATGATTTTTTAAACAGTTGGGACTTTATACTATAGGGAACACATGACTCAGAAAGCAGGTGTGGAGGATGGATTAAAATGGGTAATGCTAGAGCCAGGGAGAATGGTTTGAGTGAGTTCAACCCCTCAGTAGACACCCCTGAGGGTCACTCCCACACAATTTTCTGTCCTTCCTGAGCCTGTGTGACAACTGTACTTCTCAGCCATATTACAATTGTCACTTCCAGGGTGAAGTATTTAATTGCTGGCAGCCACCTCCACATCTCTCCCCCGTGCTAGTGCCTTGAAAAGTCCTTGTTCAGAAGGTGCTGTCACAAGGTAGAGGAAGCCTAAATTCTAAAGAGAGCTCTCCAACACACCCCAACCTGCCCCCGCAAACAGCATCCATGTCTGCATGAATAACAAATAGTCGTTGTACTATGACATTAAAAAAAGACTTCACTTCTCCACCAAGGACCTTGTCTATTGGGAAGATGAAGAAAAACACTGATGAATCAGTTAGAGGTACTGTGAGCCAATACCCAGCCAAGGGCAAAATTAGATGGATAGATTGTCACGTGAGCAGTAGTCTGGAAGGCTTCATGGAATAGGTAGCCTCTGTTAGAGCCTTGAAGAATGGCAGTAGAACTTGAAGAGGTCACGGAGGTCACTAGGCAAGTGGTTGAAAAGAACATCACGAATATGCCTCCTTTAATTGGGAAATGCTTGACTTCTCATGGGGCAGGAATCTATAAAAGGGTGGTGATAGCTCAAGTTCCATCTGATTGTTTTTCCAAGTGAGGAAGATCGAGCCTGGTTTGTTTTTTTAACAAACCGTATTTTTAGTGGAGTCCATTATGAATCTTACATTTTTCAAGCTGTCTCAAAGCTTATTTTATGTTGACATATTTCAAAGCTTGCAAAATTCTTGCTCAGGCCGAGATGGGGAGTTCAAAATGAAAGGAGAGTGTGTAGACAAGAGCATTACTTCATAACCCATTTAAGAAGAGAGAGCTCAAGAGAGAAATGATCATTTGCGGAATCTCTCGTGTTATCATCCTGCTATTTTAAAACAATCCTGTTTATAGTAGGCCCTGCTTGGTGGGAATTCATTGCAAACCAGGTGGCCACCTTCTGCTCAGTCCCCTCCTCAGAGCCTGTTTCAAAACAAGTCACCCACTGTGACTGCTGCTTGGCAGACCCAGAACCACAATACACAGGGAACCCTCAGGACTAACTGCTTTATCTCAGCATCCCGAGGCCTCACATACTACAAGGGAAAAATACATAGGCCTGGTTTGGCACAAGACTTTGCTCTGTTAATTATTTCAGCTTCTAATATCTGCACCTAATTTATTTGTTTGAACATGTATTCAACAAATGTTCAGTGAATATGTACCAAGCACCAAGGAAGAGAGGGAGATGGGCAGGGTTTAATTTTCTACAAGCTCAGGTTTTTCTCTTCTCTTGATCTTGTAGTTAGACCTAAAAGTTGCTTCAGATAGTTATTCAGGTAAATCAGAGTTTTTGCTGATGTTGTGGGAAATCACACTACGTCCTCTGATTTTGAAATGATGTGTCTCAACTAGTTCATGGACAAATTCCAGATTCAAGTTTTGGTCCTGATTAAACTCACCAATGTCTCTTCTTCCAGCCAGACATAGAGTGCCAATATGGGTCCTTCGAGAGATCCAGAGATCATTCTGAACATCTAATTTGCTCCCCAAGCTGCTAAATTCATTAGGTAGCTCCAGATTTTCACACACACAAAAGTAATACAAAAGACTTGAAGTTCTCCTGCTGCTGGTGCACTGAGTAGGTTTTCATTCAACCACTAACCAAGTGGGTTAACAAAATTCATAACCAGGCTTGGTGGCTTGAACAGATCTCATGTGAAGGAAGCTCTAGTGTATGCAGAGTGAAGTCAGGTTTCTCCTAAAATCTGGTCACTGACAGGCTTAATTTCATAACCAGAAACAGCAGGAGCAAGAATTTACTTCTATTCCTCTATAGAGCTTCCACATAGACCTGGCCATGATAGGAACAGGAAGAGTGAGGTTGGACTCAGTAGTAGAAACATGCTGATCTTCAAAAGCATCAGCTACGCAAATTAAAATACTGGCTTATCACATAAAAGAACATTGACTTTTATTTTTAACCTATTATTTTTATGAGTTCAATAAATTCATACGTAATTTTTACCACAACAATAAAATACATTAATTTCACAGTAGGCAATTATGGCTAACTAATGGAATACGGGTGATCAATGGTGCCTTCAGGTACAGCCCTCACTCTTAGTTTTTCTAATATATTTTCTTTTAGGCAGAATCTGGTTTATGTGTAGGCATTGTTTTTAAAAACAGAAAACATTTGATTTGTCTTGCTTATCAAAGAATTGCCATGCAAAGCACAATGTTGTTCCAGAGAATTTAAATTGAACTGCCCTCATCCTGTTGTAAAGCATCACCATGTTAAGTAAACTTGACCTGGGACACCAAAGCGCTTGTCCTCCCCAGCTGTGCCAAGCCACTGAAATGCATCTGTACGTATGTCATACCATAACTTCTCCAGCTGAGCGGCAAGGGTCAACCTCCCTCTAAAAAATAATTGGGACTCTCTCCTCACTCACCAAAATTTCAGAATCTTTTGGAAGGCAAAACTCTTTCACCAAAAATACAGCCTTCTTATTTACTACACCCTGGGCAAAGTGCTTTCCCTGGAATTAGCCACTAGATGTGAGTGTCCATCACTAGAACTGGACTCCCCTAATGCCCTGTGGGATTGTTAAAAATGGGGCAAAATCTCCAAGCATTCTAAGGATTAAACAAGTATCTGTGCACAGCCATGCTAACTACAACATTCTTCATAATTGCAAAGGAAAAGAAAAGAAAAACAAGATGCTTGACATCAAGAGATAAATGAGTAAATCACAGCATAATTCCTTTGATGGGATGTGATGGACCCTTTAAAATTATGTTGATGGAGATGAAGGGAGGTGGAGTCCGGTGACTGTCCTGTTCTTTACCCTCTATATGCTTTCAGTTCTCCACAGTCAGCATGCATCATCTCCATATTTTGTTGTTGATGCTGTTTTTTCTTTACTAGACACTAAGGCAAAAGAAAAAACGGCACCTGCCATCCCAGCACTCAGGCTAGTTGTCACTATAACAATCCAATTTCTACAGTTTGTTTTAAGGTGGTTTTGTGATTGTGAGATTGCACAGTAGGGAGAAGATAGACTTTGGGGGTGGGATTTAGAGACACAAAATACTTTAACATCTGTTTTAAAAGACATGGCGTGGGGAGAGGGAGAAAAAGACCTACACCACAGTATAGCTTTATGTGAGGCAGGCTTTGAATTCAAGACTAATACCTATATGTCTAAGAAACAAAACAGATAAAATGTGCAGGCTTTACTCACACGCAACCAAAGGCAGAGACCTTTACTCCTCTTTTAGAAAACCTGATTCCAATATTTCCCAAGTTGGCCTCTCCTTACTCAATGGCATGTTATGCATCCTTTAAAATGATGTTGAGAGTTTAAATGGCATGTGGAAATGAGCATTACATAACAAATATCAGAAGGCAAAATCTGATATTTTCAGACTGGAAACAATCAAATAAAACTTGACAAACTCTTCTCCTATAAATAACCCTCCCTGCCCTTTCCCTATTGAGACAGGCAAATAGACACGACCTGGCAAGAAAAAAAATAAGCTTTCCCAGTCCTCCTTAGAGCAATAAGCCTGGTTCAAAATACTTCTAGATATGTGAGATTTCCTAAGAGTCAAAAGAATGAATGAAGTGGCATAGATAATGGTTTAAAGAAATATATTCTGTTCTTAAATTTGGTGCACCTCTAGGTTATTAGGTTATGTGAAAAAAAAAAGAAGAAGAAAAAGAAGAAAAAAAGAAGAAAGAAAAACACGGAAAAGAGCCCCTTGTGGTTACAAAAATCACATAGCTATGTTATGAGGACCAATAAAACTATTAGCTATTGGCCCAAAGCCAAGAATCCATTAATGACAGACTGGTATCTATCCAGGAATGTAAAATGTTTTACTAAATAAACAGTAGAGCAGGAAACATTCAACTTCTGTCATTATGTAAAACTCAAGTGTGATTCTATGCTGAAGTGGAACAGCAAACAGGCCAGTTCAAAAAGAAAAAGCAGCAGCAGCAGCAGTTAGTGTTGGTACCAGGAGGAACCAACAAAAGTTAAAATCTTCTACACTGTAACTTGTGATGCCTGGTATAGAAAGCATAATACTTTGTCAGAGAATGCCAACAGCGGCATTAAAAACTACATGAAAGAAGGCACTTGTTTAGAAGGAAGTGGAGTTAGCCACCTGGGATAATGGTTAGTAATTAAACTATAATGACTGATTTTTACAGGTTTTCAAGGCTATACAAACAAAAGATTAAGGCTAATTGAAATATGAGATTACAATAACGATTACTATTTGTTCCACGAAGGTAATTACAGCTTTCTCACATATCTTTACGTATTTCTTTAATGTAATGAAATCTTGTAAAAAAAATTACCAATGAATATATTATGAATAACAAATTCCTTGAAAGCATAAAGCATCCACTAATAAATTAAAGCAGAATAATAACTTACGACTCCTGAAACACATAGGACTGTGGACGTGTCCTAAAACAGTTGGGATTTTTCACGTGCACTTTATCTCTATTCACGTAGGCCACAGGGAATAATTTTCAATCTGTTTATGCTTAAATGAGCATTAGCTTTCACCACAATTTAAAACTTTATCTAACTAATGAATCAGTTATGGAGAGCTATACGGGTTACACAAAATTAAGTGTTATTCAAATATTTTAAGACACGCAAGGGTAGCCCCAAACACGTCACATTGACTAAAATAATCACATTTAACTAAAAAATCCACCACCACTTGATACTTCCCCCTAACAATCCCGTCCTATTGTCTGACATGACCCTCTTGTGTAACTCCTGTACCCTCTGGATATCTTTCATCCTTTGGGAGCCAAAGTCAATGTTAAAAAAAAAAAAGACAAAACCCAATCGTACTTTTAAAAGTAACTCATGGAGCTTGAGTGATGAACCAGCTCAGACTTCTCTGTACTTGTAAGACAAGATCATTCTTGGGATATAGTTTTTCATCTCTGGCTTTCAGATGAAAGTTCAGCCATATATTGTATGGCTCAGAAGAGAATAAAACATGATGCCAAGTAGAGACTTCAAACTTGAGGATATGAAAAAAATCAGAAAACAATCAGGACAGCACCTACTGCTACAACCTGACAGCCAAGGATGCCCATTAAGAAGCTAGGAATTTAAGGGGTAGCTCTTCAGATGCCAGGGTCAAGTTAGTAAAGTAAGACCCTTGATCTTTCAAATATTGTTACCACCTGTAGATAACACCGAAGCAGGACAATCTCTGCAGGAGGATACCAACAAAGATTGCCATAGCAACAGTTTTCATACTTTTTTTTTTTACATGATACCAAGAAACAGCTGCAGAGAAAGCTGACTTTTGAAATCCACTTATTAAAAATGCTTTTCTAGTACAGTTATAATTCAGGTGAACCCTTTAACAGAAAGAATAAATTTTAAACTAGTGAAAAGTCTAAGTGTTAGAATTTTGTATCTGTTTATTTCAAAAATGCAAACTGCTTAAATAAATAATCTGTTTGAAGTTAGAGTTTCTATATAATTGAAGAACCATATTCAAAACTTCTCTTCCTCTGGATCTTATTGATATTTTTGCTGAGATCTACCTTCAGAAGAATGAATTAATTCAAAAAACCAAACATGTGTCTCTATCAAAGAACAAAAATCAGTTAAATTTTCCTTAGACCTAATATCCTAATTATTAACATCTATTGAACTATGCTGAGTGATCATTGTTGTCCAGAATAACATCCCTGAGGGTTTAAAATATTTGTAAATTGAATTCAGTTACCACATTAGCTGAAACAGAACAAGAGAAAATATTTTTATGGTGTTTCACTAAAACAAACAAACAAACAAAAACTTTTATGTGCAAAAGAGTTAAGTGATCCTATCAAGATTTTACCATACTATGCCAATGTTCTGAAAAGCAATTTGTTCTCTGCAACGTGAGTTACATTATTAGTTGCTTAGCCAACCCCTCATTTTATAGTAAGAGCATATTTAAACCCAGTTAAAGATAAATTACCACAAAGTCTATGTTAGAGAACTCTTTTTTTTAGAGACAGAGCCTCAAGCTATCACCCTGGGTAGAGTGCCGTAGCATCACAGCTCACAGCAACCTCCAACTCCAGTGCTCAAGCAATTCTCTTGCCTCAGCCTCCCAAGTAGCTGGCACCACAGGCACCCGCCACAATGCCCGGCTATGTTTTGGTTGTAGTTTTCTATTTTTTTAATTATTAAATGATAGCTGTGTACATTAATGCAATCATGAGGTACAGTGTGGTGTTTTCATATACAATTTGAAATATTTTCATCAAACTGGTTAACATAGCCTTCATGTCATTTTCTTAGTTATTGTGTTAAGACGTTTATATTCTACTTTTAGAAAGACTCACTTGTACCCTTTTTTTATAACTTTTTTTTAATTAAATGATGGAAAAAGTTCTTAGCTATACCTCTTGCCTCTGTCACCCACCACTTGCACTTGTTAGTTTCTTCTAGAACATGCTTAAAACAGATCTGATCTGCTCAAGGCCCTCTGCTACACAAGTTTTTGCTCATTCCCCATTGCCTATAACATTAAGTCCAAACATCCAGGTATAGTTTGTGCCTGTAATCCCACCTACTTTAGCCTCCCAGGGTGCTAGGATTACAGGTGTGAGCCACCATGACTGGCATTTTATTTTCTTCTAAAATCAGAGGGAAGCTGGCACAGTGGCTCACACCTGTAATCCTAGCACTCAGGGAGGCCGAGGTGTGCAGATCACCTGAGCTCACGAGTTGGAGAACAGCCTCAGCAAGAGCGAGACCCCATCTCTAAAAAATAGCTGGGTGTTGCGGTGGGCACCGTAATCCTAGCTACTTGCGAAGCTGAGGCAAGAGGATCTCTGAGGCCAAGAGTTGGAGGTTTCTGAGAGCTCTGAAGCCACAGCACTCTACCTAGGATGACAGAGTGAGACTCTGTCTCCAAAATAAATAAATAAAAATAAAATAAAATTAGAGGGAAAAATTAATATAATGATAATGGGCATATAGGCACATATATGTATATTAGTGAATTCAGTCTGGATTAGATTCAAGTTCATTCCATTATAGTCATGAAATAGAATATATTTTTTTATGGCAGGAAGAGGCCCACAAAGTCAAGGTTGCCTAGGGCCCATGAAATCGTCTCCTTAACTCCAGGCCCCTAACATTTAAACCTAAACCATTACCACTGCCCACACTCTGGACCCCATTAATCCACCATACAACCAAACATCTGAGTGGACTCAGATGAGTCAGGTTTTTTTGTTTTGTTTTGTTTTTTTTTAAGACAGAGTCTCAAGCTGTCACCTTGGGTAGAGTGCCATGACATCTCAGCTCACAGCAACCTCAAACTCTTGGGCTTAAGCGATTCTCTTGCCTGAGCCTCCCAAGTAACCTGGACTACAGGTGCCTGCCACAATGCCAGGTATTTTTTGGTCGTAGTTGTCATTGTTGTTTGGCAGGCCTGGGCTGGATTCGAACCCACCAGCTCTCGTGTATACGTGTCTGGCCCCCTAGCCGCTGAGCTACGGGCATCAGGCCACAGATGAGTCAGTCTTGTTTGTGACTCAGGTTCCTTCTCTGTAAAATGGGAATAATAAAGTGTATTAACGGGCAGCGCCTGTGGCTCAGCGATTATAGGGTACCGGCCCCAAATACAAAGGGTGGTGGGTTCGAGCCCGGCCCTGGCCAAACTGCAACAAAAAATAGCCGGGCATTGTGGCGGGTGCCTGTAATCCCAGCTACTTGGGAGGCTGAGGCAAGAGAATCGCCTAAGCCCAAGAGCTGGAGGTTGCTGTGAGCTGTGATGCCATAGCATTCTACTGAGGGTGACAAAGTGAGATTCAAACTTTGAAAAAATAAATAAATAAAAAATAAAGTGTATTGACTTGTGGATGGCCGTGAGAACACTGAGTGAATGTGTTCGGCAGTGTGTCGGCCACCTGGTAAGGACTCCGTAATGATTAGCTCCATCTGAGCTCATTCCTCGTCGCAGCAGCGGGGTCTGCAGCCCTTCTGAGAGAGCAGCGGTCTGACAGTCTCGGTGTAGCAACACCTCATCAGACACACCAGGAATTACACGGCTTCTCCACAGCAGCCTCCAGAGAGATTCTTCAACCCACCAGGGCAAATCCATGCTTATAAAAGCTTCCAGGCCTCAGCTATAATTTCCCCTCTTGCCATACCCCTCCCCAGTCTCCTGGGTCCTTTTCTGTCCTAGTTCTGTTTCTGCAACAAGCAGGACAGAAAGGACTCTGTTTTAAGCAAGTGTAGAAGAAAGAGCACAGACTTGGAACTCTCCAGAACTAGTTTTGCGGCTCAATTTTGCCAAAAGGACCTTAAATGATTTATTCACCCTCTCTGAGCTTCAGAGTCCTCAGCTAGATGACAGGAATACGTCATTGAAATAGTAATCATGGGCTCAGTGTGGTGGCCTCACCTGTAACCCCTGCACTTTGGGAGGCCAAGGTGAGAGGATCACTTGAGCCCAGGAATTTGAGACCAGCCTGGGCAATATAGCAAGATTTCTGTCTCTACAAAAAAAAGAAAAATTAGCTGCAAGTGAGGTATGGTCATGCCATCGTACTCCAGCCTGAGTGACAGAGGGACGTCTCTAAAACCAAAAACAAATTTTTTGAGACAGAGTTTCACTCTGTTGCTCCAGGCTAGAGTGGCAAGGCATCGCAGCTCACAGTAACCTCAAACTCCTGGGCTCAAGTGATCCTCCTGCCTCAGCCTCCCAGGTAGCTGGGACTACAGGCACCAGCCATAACACCCTGCTAGTTTTTCTACTTTTTTTTTAGTAGAGATACTAAACTCCTGGTCTCAAACTTCTGAGCACAGGCAATCCACCCACCTCAGCCTCCAGTGCTAGGATTACAGGCGCGAGCCACCGTGCCCGCCCTAAAAGCAAATTTATTTTTAATGAATAAATACATACAATAAAATAGTCCTTCAATTTTGGCGCTCTTTTTAAAAACCCTAATTCCTTCCCCTTGACTGTTTGCTGAATTTAGCAACTCACTTCTAACAAATAGAATAAAGTGGAAGTGGCAGCGTGTAGCTTCTAACACTAGAGTATGAAAGACCTGGGTCCGGTCTCAGTGCCTCTCTCTTAGAGCACCTGCCCTAGTGGGGCTGCCGTATTATGAGCATGCTCACACAGCTCTGTGGAGGGGTGACAGCACGAGGAACGGAGGGTTCTTGCCAAGAGCTGCGGAGTGAACAATCATGGAGGCAGGTCCTCCAGCCCTAGACAAGCCTTCAGATGACTGTGGCCCCAGATTTCACTGCAAACTCATCTAAGACCTTGAGTAAGAACCAAGCTGATCCACTCCCAATTCCCCGACCCACAGAAACACTAAGATTAAATAAATGCTGTTTCAGCCTGCTATGTTTGGGGATAATTTGTTACATAGAAATAGATAACTAATACACTTTGTATGAGTATTCTTTTTTTTTTTTTTTTTTAATGGACAAAGAGTTTCACTCTGTCACCTGGGTAGAGTGAGAGTGCTGTGACATCAGCCTAGCTCACAGGAACCTCAAACTCCTGGGCTCAAGTGATCCTCTTGCCTCAGTAGCTGGGACCACAGACACCTGCCACAACATCCAGCTAATTTTTCTATTTTTAGTAGAAACAGGGTCTTGCTCTTGCTCAGGCTGGTCTTGAACTCCTAAGCTCAAGGGATCTTCTCACCTTGGCCTCCCAGAGTGCTAGGATTACAGGTATGAGCCACTGCACTAGCCTGTATGAGTATTCTTTTTTTTTTTTTTTGAGACAGAGCCTCAAGCTATCCCCCTGGGTAGAGTGCAGTGGCCTCACAGCTCACAGCAACCTCCAACTCCTGGGCTCAAGCGAGTCTCCTGCCTCAGCCTCCCAAGTAGCTGGGACCACAGGCACCCACCACAACGCCCGGCCATTTTTTGGTTGCAGCCCTCATTGTTGTTTGGCGGGCTCGGGCTGGACTCAAACCCGCCACCTTAGGTGTATGTGGCTGGCGCCTTAGCCACTTGAGCCACAGGCGCCAAGCTGAGTATTCTTGATAAAAGATTGATTGAATGCCTTTCTGACAATACCTAGCTTGTGGAGACTTCTGGCTATTTATTCTCCATATTGTTTTAACGCTATTCAGAAAGCCCTAGTGCATGTTACTTGTGATGTCACTATTGTTAGACCCTGCTGGCTAACTAATTAAGGTCCCGCTCTCCCTTAAAATTTCAGGTGGGTCACATGCTGACGTCTGTTGTATACCAAACCTCAGTGGGATTGGCATCACAGGATTCCTGCCTGAAAAGAAGAGTCAGGCTTAGTAACAAGCAAGATTCTGTCCAGGGAAAGCTCTTTTTCCTTTTTGTAGAGATAGGGTCTTGCTCTGTCACCCACACTGATCTCAAACTCCTGGCCTGAAGCAATCCTCCTGCCTTGGCCTCACGAAGTGTAGGAATTACAGGCATGAGCCACTGCACCCAGCCAGTAGTTCATATTTGGAAGCATCATGTTGTCTATTTCAGGAGGGTCCATCTCAGAGAGAATATTTTCTTACTCACAGCTCTCATGCTGTTTTGACAAGTTAATCCTTTCACCCTATTTGGATACAATTTCAGAATCCTTTTCCTGGCTAGCACTAAATAGAACTCCCATACGCCTTAGCATCTAAGGAAGTCTGCCCAGTGGAGAAATGAGAGCTTGGAAAGAGTTGAGATGAAGGCTGATAAAGACCAGCAAGCTGGCTCTTCCTAGCTCACTGTGAGAACCTGAGTGTCAGATTCACCAGTCTTGGTGGGGGACATGGCTCACATCTATAATCCTAACACTCTGGGAGGCCAAGGTGGGTGGATCACCTGAGCTCAGGAGTTTGAGACCAGCCTGAGCAAGAGTGAGAACCCTGTCTCTAAAAATAGAAAAATTAACCAGGTGTTGTGGCTGGCACCTAGAGGCCCAGCTACTGGGGAGGCTGAGGCAGGAGGATTGCTCAAACCTACAAGTTTGAGGTTGTTATGAGCTAAGCTGCAGAGACGGGTGGATCACCTGAGCTCAGGAGTTCGAGACCAGCCTGAGCAAGAGTGAGACCCCTGTCCCTACCAAAAATAGAAAAACTAGTTGGACATGGTGGTGTCATGTGCCTGTAGTCCTAGCTGCTCAGGAGGCTTGAAACAGTAGGGTATTGCTCAAGACCTAGAGTTTGAAGTTGTCATCAGCTATGATGATGCCATTGCATTGCAGACTGGGACACAGAGAAGACTCTCTCAAAAAAAAAGTTTGAGTCTTTGAGCACTTGGAATGTGCTTGCTATAGACAAGGCCAGAACACAAAGATGAGTAGACCAGGTCCTTACCCTCAAGGAATTCATGGCCTAGTTGGGGAAGACAGGGAAATCAATCCCAAGCCACAATTCAGAGAAGTAAGCAGAGGTTTACTGGCTCCCCAGGTGAACTGGGAGCACAGAACAGGGAGGGCAAGGAGAGGTCCTCAGCTCTTGGGGGTGGGGTTTCCTGAGCTAATTGCAGGGCACGCTAGAAGTGATCATGCAACAGAGCCTGGGGGGAGGTTCTCTAGGCAGGGGCTGAGCCAGTGAGGCAGGAAGTAGCAACAGGAACCCAAAGTACAGGGAGGGACAGAGGGTCAAGTGTGGGTGAGGCGGGAGGAGCTGGGGGATTATAACTGGCCCATGACCAGCTCTGGGTTTTAGGGTATTCATCCAGGTAATACTGCAGAGAGTGGATTTGAAGGCTGGAGGCAGAGAGTCCTGCGAGGAAGCTGTTGTCATTTGTTTAGCCATGTTTACTGAGAGTCTAGAAGTGGCCTTACGGGTGGAGAATCCAAGAGGGATTCAGGATCATCAGCCAGGGCCCAAGTATGGGGAGTAATAAATCCTGGCTTGAGGATTTTGAAGGTCCAGCCAGGATTCCTCTGAGTTCTTGCTTATAGCTCCAGAGGGCTGGCAGGATCTAATTTATCCTCCATCAATCTCTCTTAGAGTCTGGCCGGAACATTAACTACTAAACTGGGCTTGATATTGGAAGGAAGATCTCACTAAAGGAAGTCCAAAACCCCACAACCAGCGTGGAGGGAGGATCCCGAGGCATGGGCTGAGTCCACGTTTCTTGTCTACTCTTCAATCTGTCCACTTATCTCCACCTGCACTGGCCCTCACTGGGGCTCAGCCCCTACCTAATCCTCTCTTGCCTCGACTTGTAGTAACTGTCTAGCTGGTCAGTTCTTTTCTACTCATTTCTACTCTTGACCCTCTAAATCCAGGCCAGTGGCAGCCACAGTGACCCTTTAAAAACACCAGCTGGATAATGTTACTTCCTTATTTAAAACCCTTGAAAGGTCTTCTGATACTTTTAAAGCCTTGGCCGGGCATGATGGCTCTCATCTGTAATACCAGCACTTTGGGAGGCCAAGGTGGGAAGACTGCTTGAGCTCAGGAGTTCCAGACCAGCCTGAGCAAGAGCGACACCCTGTCTCTACTAAAAATAGAAAAAATTAGTCAGGCATTGTGGTGGGTGTCTGTAGTCCCAGCTACTCAGGAGGCTGAGGCAGGAGGATCCCTAAACCCAGGAGCTTGAGGCTGTAGTGAGCTAGGTTGATGCCATGGTACTTTAGCCTTGGGAACAGAGTAAGACACTATCTCCCTCACCCCCCCAAAAAAGATAAGTATAAATACAAATATAGATAAAATCTCTTCATTTTTTGGGGGGGGGGGACAGAGCCTCAAGCTATCCTCCTAGGTAGAGTGCTGTGGCATCACAGCTCACAGCAACCTCCAACTCCTGGGCTCAAGCAAGTCTCCTGCCTAAGCCTCCCAAGTATCTGGGACCACAGGCGCCCTCCAGAGCACCTGGCTATTATTTTTGTTTGTAGCCGTCATTGTTGTTTTGGCGGGCCCAGGCTGGATTCAAACCTGCCACCTTAGGTGTATGTGGCTGGCACCTTAGCCACTTGAGCCACAGGCACCAAGCCTTGTGCTCTTTTTTTAAGAGAAGGGACCTCACTGTCACCTTGAATTCCTGGGCTCAAGTGATTTTCCTTCCTCAGCCTTCTGAGTGGCTGGAACTACAGTTACGCACCACCACGCCTAGCTAATTGTTATATTTTTTTGTAGAGATGGAGTCTTGCTCTGTTGCCCAGGCTAGAGGGCAGTGGTATCATCATACCTCACTGTAACCTTGAATACTTGGGCTCAAGTGATCTTCCTGCCTCAGCTTCAGGAATAAGCCACAATGAATGATGGTGAATATTGTTCAGCATTAAAAAAGAAGGAAGTTGGGTGGCACCTGTGCCTCAGTGAGTAGGGCGCCAGCCCCATATACTAAGGGTGGAGGGTTCAGACCTGGCCCCAGCCAATCAGCAGCAAAAAATAGCCGGGCGTTGTAACAGGCGCCTGTAGTCCCAGCTACTCAGGAGGCTGAGGCAAGAGAATCACCTAAGCCCAGGAGTTGGAGGTTGCTGTTAGCTGTGATGCTTCGGCACGGCACTCTACCAAGGGTGACAGAGTGAAACTCTGTCTCTAAAAAAAAAAAAAAGAAGGAAATCTATCATATGCTACAAGATGGATGAACCTTGAAGACACTATGCAAAGTAGAATCAATCAGTTACAAAATGACAAATACCATAACCTTCTACAAATATGAATTATCTAAAGTAGTCAGGCTGGTTCTGGTGACTCAGGCCTGTAATCCTAGCACTTTGGGAGGAAGAGGAGAGAGGATCTTCTGAGACCAGAAGTTCTAGGCAACATAGAGAGAGCCCCCCAACTCTGAGCTCAGAAGTTTGAGGCTGCAGTGAGCTATGATTGTGCTGCTGTACTCCAGCCGGGATGACAGAGCAAGACCTTATCTCAAAATAAAAAGAGTCAGTAGTTAGTGTGCTGGGTCAGCACAGCATGGGTGGCCAGTTTGTGGAAAGAGGGAAGTAGGGAGGGATGGAAGGAGGGAGGGAAGGAAGGAAGGAAGTAAAGGAAGAAATAAAGAGGGAGGAAGGAAGGAGATAAAGAAATAAAGAGGAAGGAAGGATGGAAGGAAGGAGAGAAGGAGGGAGGGAGGCATTAAACTCATAGAAAAAGTGAAGTGCTGGCTGCTAGCGGCTGGGGAGAAGGAAAACAGGGAATTGTTCTATAAGCATAGAGTTTCAGTTTTGCAAAACAAAAAATTTCTAGAGATCTGTTACATAATACTGTAGATATACTTAACATTACTGAATTGTACGCTTAAAAATGATTATGATGCTAAATTTTACATGTTTTTTATTTTTAAAAGTTAATGATCTTTCCATATTGGATGAACTTAGAAGGCTTTTTTTTTTTTGCAGTTTTTTTTTTTTGGCTGGGGCCGGGTTTGAACCTGCCACCTCCAATATATAGGGCTGGTGCCCTACTCCTTTGAGCCACAGGGGCCACCCAACTTAGAAGGCTTTTGAGGTCCTATCAGACCCTACTAGAAATCTATCTATAAGCAAATACTTAAACATGCCATTTTATTACTATTTAAATTTTGCAGTAACAGTGACCAACTCTTATTTCTCTGATTTGAAAAGTTAAAATTTTCTTTCCTGAGTTTTCTCCAGATCATCAAAAGTATAGCATTTCTTGGGATTAGCAGAGTTTCCATTTCTTTTTTTTTTTTGAGACAGAGCCTCAAGCTGTCCCCCTGGGTAGAGTGCCGTGGCATTACAGCTCACAGCAACCTCCAACTCCCGGGCTCAAGCGAGTCTCTTGCCTCCGCCTCCCAGGTAGCTGGGACCACAGGCGCCCGCCACAACGCCCGGCTATTTTTTTTTGGTTGCAGC